>MU705290.1:16944-54272 GCA_026770625.1 Nicotiana glauca | reverse complement strand
CCCCCCCCCACCCCACCCCTCGAATCTATTTTTTGTTTATTCAATTAAATCTTCCCCCTTTTGCATCATAAAAAGCGTAGAACATGTTAGCAGCATAAAGAAGTCTAGCATAGCTAACTTGTGCCACTTATGTGCTCACAACATGATAAAAGACAAAAGTAAAAGAGCAAAACATAGATGGCAAAAAGGAGATCACTTTTATTAACAAGAATTGGACTTTTACAGGCCGGAGCAGAATCATCGTTTTTCATCCACACTCTAGAACAAACAAAAAACACATACGAAAAATAACAAAACATCACCAAGAGAAACTTAAGAAGATAGACACTGGAAACTGGACACTAAGGGGACATTCTTTAAGGGGCGCTAAAGGAAGGAAGCTTGGAAGAGGAAGCAAGAGTTAGGAGGACAAGATCCATGCGAGCATTCGCTGACATTTACTCATTGAGAAGTGTTTCTTTCAGGTCCTCCACTTGTTTCCTTAGTTCAACATTCTCCTTTGTTAGGCGTGCAACCTCTGCGCTGCGAAAACCACAAGAACTAGGTACCTCTTGCAACTGACTAAGCTGACTCTCAAGAATCGCGTTCCTATCTTTCAACTTCCGGATCTCCTTTGTGGCACAATTCTGAGCATTTTGTAGTTGAGAGATTGTGGAAGTGCTTCCAACTCCTTCGACTTTGTCAACACACTCACACTCCTCTGGAGTAGTTTTTGAAAATGATTGCTTTTTGGTGCCCACTTGGGCATGTCCTTGAGGTACTTTGAAAAACTCAAAAACTTTTGTGAGAGGGAACCCATAGGAAAGTTATTATATTATCAGTTTAGTTTGAATTTCAGTTAATTTTTTGCCTTACGTACTTGGTACACTATTTTGTACTAATGTACCTTTTGCCATGGATACAACATTTCATGCTTGCAGGTCCTCATTAACTGTTGGACAGACCCTCCCAACAAACAAAGTCAAACATCAGCTTTGTTGGTAAGCTCCATTTTCTTAGAGTTACCAGCTCTGGACCTTGGAGTCCATTTTACATATACAGGTTTGATGGTAGGTCGAGTCTTGTATATTTTGTATTAGTAGATGTTCATGGCAGCTTTCTTGGCCTACACAGTTTTATATATATTATATTTTAGGTATGTTTACGCCATAGATGAGAAAGACATTATTTTTAGACGATTCGGAATATGGCCTCATTGGCCTAAGTTAAGGGTTACTCCTCCAGATTCAAAATTACAGAGTGGTACGCTTGGGCCGAGTAGGGCACCATGTGCCGGCCATGCCTCTTCAGTTTTGGGGCATGACAAATATGGTATCATAGCAATTCTGTCCTAGGGAGTCTACAAGTCGTGTCTAGTAGAACCTTGATTATAGTTGTGTTGTGCACCACATTATATAAATAAAAATTTACAAGGATTTTAGGAGTCTGTTACCCTTCTTTCAAATCCACATCATACTATAGAGCTAACTCATAAGAGTTAGAGCCAACAGCTAATACAACAACATGTAAGGGCATTAGTAGAGAGATAATTCTTGACGGCGTAGCCTTGTTTGAGTCCCTACTAGATCATGCATACAAGATGGTGCACTCTAGAATAGTGCTGTAAGATATCAATACTAGAATATTCAAAAATATTAGAAGACATGTAGTGTCATCCTAGAAGTTATAAATACTTACTTTAGTATGACTCCTACACATAGTAAAAGGAGAATAGTAAGCAACCCAAAGAGCTATTGAGATGGAGCAAGGGGAAATAAAAGTGAAAGAATGTTTTGTTGAAGTTTTCAGAATAAAGTAATAAACCGAGATATTAGCAGGAGAATAAGAAGAGACTAAATAAAACATTACAAGTAACATGTGATAAAAGGATGGTAATGGTAAATTACAATATGACAGGATGACAAAGTCTATATTCAAGGAAAGGAAAAGACAAGAAGTGGCAGTCCTTGAGACTATAAAGGAGTATAAGCCATAAATTTATATCCTCATTTCAATAAAAATGAGTTGCCGACTCTAACGTAATTACCAGAAGGCTAAGTTAGACCCCCCGAAGTAATAGAAATCTAAATAGGTTAGTAAACAAAAAATATCGAACATGATTTAGGGACCAAAGGATTCGACAATAGTCGGCATCGTATGGATTTCAAAAATTATGTTCCAAAAAATTTAGAATGGACAATGGAAGAATAACCTTTAAAGTTCATTCAGCAAGACGCTTTCCTAAAGCAAGCAATGTTAGCAAAGTTATGCTTAAGGGACTAAGTGTGCCAATTACACTAGGTTTCACCCTCGCGCATAAGAAGTTCAGTTATCCTTGGTATAGATGGGTTATAGCAAGGGGAGCAAGTGTCAGCAGAACTATTAAAAAATGCCAAAGATGAAGAGGTATATATGGACTAGTAAAGGGAGAATGCAGTAAAATAGTGAAAGGGGTGAGATTGCATTTATTCAGATCCTACATATATGTTATGACTCCAGAACATTATACAATCACGATGGTAGGGAGACGGAATAAGGGTTCTCTTCCAGGATGTTATTGATAAATAAGGGCGTATAATCACTTGATACAAAAGGAGCCAGTGCGAGAGGTAAGTTAAGAAAAAAGAAACAACCCAAGAGAGATTAAGAATAATATAGATATGAGAATGTCAACAAGTAGTTAACAATTGATTCAGGAAGAGCCTAGTTATGGCTAGATAAGCGAATACAGATAATTCAGCAGATTGTGCGAGATGAACCTATTGAAACCCTGATAACTATGGATTCTAACCTATCTTATGCTATTTTTTCTTAGGTTTTGAATAAAAAATATGTAAAAGTATTCTTGAAAACTAACTTATTGTGCTTGTTTGCAATGTTTGGTCAAAATGAGGCAAGAAAGTCATAACCAACTCATAAAGGAGTGAAGCCTACACAATTTCAAAGCTGAGCTAAAAACGTTGACAAAAAAGAAATAGTGCGGACGTAGAATTTGAACTGTTGAGGTGACCATAATTGCGCTCTTAGCGGATTGAGGTTCAGAGAATGCAATTTTTGGCTCAGAAGACACTGTTGCCCGCTGAGAAATTGCACGGCAGTGAAATTATTTAACGCGGCCGCGGTCCATATTCCGCTGAGAGAGAATGTTAGAATCAGAGGACTTGATATTTGGGCTCAAATGAAGAGCACGGTCCGCGAACATATTTTGCATCCGCGGTTGAAGAATACGTTGAGGCGGTTGCTTATCCACTCCCAGCGGAATCAAGTCCAGATCAAGCTCAAAAGAGAAGAAACATGGTCCGCGCTTGATATTGTGCGATCGTGGAAGTCCGACGCCGAGGTTCTCAATTTTACACTGTCAGCGGAAACTCCGTAGTGGCCTTTTTGTCCGAAAATTTTAGCTGTGTATAAATAGTTCTTTTTCAGATTTTTAGGGTATCTATTATTTTGAGGAACGTGTGAACAACCGCATTTTACCTTTTAGAGTAATTTTAGAGCATTGTTAACTATAAATCATAGATTTTACTCTTGTAATTACTTTTAACTTTTATGGCTTACATTTCATCTTCTGTTTTGATTTATTCCTTGATTATGAGAAGCTAAAACCATTAGCTAGGGTTGTCAACCAACCCTCATGTGAGTATTTAATGGGTCTTCAATTTTAGGGCATAATTATTAAAAGGTTAATAATATTTAGCTTTTTTCATGCTTTAATTGTTGAATTGGTGGCTGCAAATACTGAGTCGTGCCTATTCGACTAAGACTCTTCTTGAAAAAGAGACACTAAGTCTAGGAAATCCAGGCTAACAAGGAATTGGGGTGCATTCAAGAGATTCATAGCCCATACTAAAGGTTAAACCTAGATATAGTAATACCTGACTTGAGCCAATTTTTCTTTAATTGCATGGACATCCAATTAGGCTTGAGAAAGCCAATTCGGACAAAGTCACTTGAACTACCGAGAGCTATAAAGGGAGTAGTTATGTGCAACGGTTATATCATGATCACAATTATTACAAGTTTCCCTAAGTTTTAGACCCTATTACATGCACACCTTGGTGTAAGTCACTTCCCTAGTGTCTTTTATCAATTGAGAAAACCCTTCTGAAAAAATATTGTACTTAGATTGTTTTCATCCTTCATTAGTGTTAAAGGTAGAATAGGAACAAAACAAGGCATGATTGGAACTGCAACTAAGAACAACACACATATCTAGATTAGATAGTAACCCAAATCAAAAGCAATATTAGCTCTCCGTGGAAATCGATCCCGACCCCTCGGGTGAAAGCTACATCAACCACTCTTGCCATTTTATAGTAGTATAGTTTTATAACCAATCACTTTTTGGCGCCATTGCCGGGGAGCTTATCAGTCTTGGCTATCTATCTAACTAGTTCGGTGTCTTATTTTTCTTTCCTTGTGTTTTACTAACTTGTGTGAATTAATCGATTCAGGTACAACATAGCGAGCAATGATCTATTGGAAATGTTCCAAGGGACGAGGTACATGATAATACTGAAGAAGAGGTCCTTTTAGTACCTCAAGCTCAAAGAAGAAGCCGGCAAGCTAATGATAATATTCCAGAACCTCCCCTAGTTCCTCCACGAGTTGCTCCTTGGGTGCTTCCATATGATGGTTACGCAAGTGCAATTGTCCCACCCTAGATCCGGATGGGCAATTTACAAATTACAAATGTGATATTGACTTTTTTGGAGAAGCGAGGGTACTTCACAGGTGCTCCCTATCATAATGCATATAAACATCTCAAGGGCTTTATGGATACCTGTTGGGGAAGTAAACAGACTTATGTGTCGGAGGATGCATTGAGAATGAGATTGTTCCCTTTTTCACTTAGAGGGAAATCTTTGGACTGGTCGAAAGACTTCCCAACCATTCCATCACTACATGCGATGAGTTGGCCTACAAGTTTATAGCTATGTTTTTTCTCACTGGGGCATATGGCAATATTGAGAGATGAGATCCTGGCCTTCAAATAGGAACCTAATGAACCACTACATGAAATCAGGGAAATGTATCAGACGATGGTGAAAGAGTGTCAGAATAAAGACATGACCTAAGCAATGATCCATCAAACATTCTACTGTGGCATTAACCCGGCCAATCAGTGTATAGTGAACCAGCTAGCAGTGGGGAATTTTATGAACACACCTTATGCTGAGGTCTGTGAGATATTGGATGAGATGGCAGATACTTCCTTAATTTGGAAAAGTCGAGCTAACGTGCCACAAGGTGATCCCACTATCATGCACTTGCACAAAGAGCTCCACGTCCATGGCCAAGCAATAGCAGAGTTTACTACAACAATGAACTAGTTGGCAAAAGCTCAAATGCAATAAGTTCAAGTGCCAAGACAAGTAAATACTATAGAAGTGGTAAAGATGTATGCCAACAACAGGTGACAAAGGGGTCAACAAAGTCAAGGAAGTCTGGATCAATATGAGCAGGGTAATAATGGTTTCAAAAAAGATGATGGGTATGTGAAGAAAGTGAAGAAGTCCAGTACGTGAACAATTAACAAGGACAACCGCTATGCTCCAAAACAACAACAATAGTAGAGATCCCTAGGAAATTTGGGAAATCAAAACAAACAAGGAAATAGCAATTGGGGGAACAACAATCAGAATTGGGGAAAGCAGAACAACCATGGCAACTGGAGTGGCAACAATAGCAATTGGGGAGGAAACAACAACTAAGTGGGTTGGAACAATGGCAAACAAGGGAATCGGGGGCAAGGCTTTCAAAGGCCTCCGATGGATCAACAACCAAACAACCTGCCTACATTTCCATTCAAAGTTCCTAGCTCATCAAACAATGAGATGGGAAGGATTGATATTATGTTTGAGCAAATGATGAAAAAGAACACCGACTCCGACGCCCCGTTGGAATCCCATAATACTTCAATCTGAAACTTGGAGGTTCAACTTGGCTAGATTTTGCAATATTTGAACACTCACCCTAAAGGGACTCTACCTAGTGATATGGTAGTGAACCCGAAGGGTGGAACAATATTGGGCATGCAATGGCGGTGATCATAAGGAGTGGTAGAGGTGGTGAAGCAAATACCTCCAAGAAAAAGGATATTGTGTGTGATGAGGTTGAAGTGCTATATGATGTTGTTCGAATAGTTGATGAGAAAGTGAGTAAAGAAAATTTAAATGTGGAAGTGAGAATTGATATTCAAGATAATGAGGTGGAGACTCAAAATGATGTGAACCCATCTAGGGAACACATGATAGACATGCTGAAAATGATAGTGCCCTAGGCTATAACCCCCTTGCCAAGGCCTCTTTCACCTTACCCTCAAAGACTTGCAAAGCAAAAGACTGAAAACCAATTCAAGAAGTTTATTGAGATGATAAAAAGCTTGTCGATCAATGTTCCTTTCATGGAAGCTCTAGATCAAATACCGGGTTATGCCAAGTTTATGAAAGGCGTGGTGACTAAAATGAGATATATGGATTGTGATACCATCAAAATGACTCATCAAGTAAGTGCAATTAAGTACTCGATGGCTCCAAAGCTTGAAGATCCCAACGCTTTCACCATTCCATGTACTATTGGGAGTGCGGATTTTGCAAAGGTCTTTTGTGATTTGGGAGCAAGTATAAATTTGATGCCTTACTTCGTGTTCAAATCTTTGGGTATTGGTCAACCGAGAGCTACTTCAATGAGATTTCAAATGTCGAATAGAACAATGAAGAGACCGATTGGTATTATTGATGATGTTCTTGTCCGTGTTGACAAGTTTAGTTTGCCTGCGAATTTTGTGATTCTAGACTGCGAAGTCGACTATGAGGTGCCTATAATATTGGGAAAGTATTTCTTAGAAACTGGGAAGGAGTTGGTTGATGTGGAAGCAGAGGAGCTTACCTTCCGGGTGGGTGACGAAAAAGTTATCTTTCATGCGTGCAAATCAATGAGGAAGCTGAATAGTACTAAAGTTTGCTCTTTTGTGGATCTTGTAATGGAGGTGATAGTTGATGAAACGAGTGGCATGATCAATTTTGAGGATCCTTTAGAAGTAGTAATTTTTAACCATGATGCAACCGAGGATGAACGTATGGTTGAGTATGTCAATGCTTTGCACAAAATGGGTTCTTATTCGTATGAGCCCCATAAGCTTTCTTTGGATTTTGAGAACATAAAGAATCCACAAATAAAGCACTCAATTGAGGAACCTCTTGTATCGGAGTTGAAACCATTTCCTTTACACCTCAGGTATTAATTCATGGGCCCTAGTTCAACTTTATTTGTTATTCTTTCTTTGTATCGTACTAACGTGCAGGTAGATTCCACATTAGAGGTGCTTCAAAGAAGGAAAAAGGCAATTGGATAGACTCTAGCTGATATTCGGGGAATAAGCCCGCCTTTTGCATGCATAAGATTATTCTTGAAGATGATGCCAAACCCTTTATGGAACATCAAAGGAGGTTGAACAAGGCTATGTAAGAGGTTGTCAAAAAGGATATGATCAAGTGGCTAGATGCAGGGGTGGTGTACCCCATCTCGGATTGTTCGTGGACTTCACTGGTACAATGTGTGACGAAGAAGGGTGGTATGACTGTGGTCACTAGTGAGCAAAATGAGTTGACTCCCAGCAGGACTGTAACCGGATGGAGAGTGTGCATGGACTATTGGAAGCTGAATAAAGTGACACACAAGGATCATTTGCCATTGCCCTTTCTGGATAAAATGTCTGATAGACTTTCCAGGCGTGCCTTCTACTACTTTATGGATGGGTACTCGGGTTACAACCATATTTTGATGGCTCCGGAGGATCAAGAGAAAACTACATTCACATGCACGTACGACCTTTGCATTTTCATGGATGTCATTCGGTTTGTGCATTGCACCTGCTACATTCCAGTGGTGTATGATGGCTATCTTTACTGACATAGTGGGGGTCTTCTTGGAAGTGTTTATGGATGATTTTAGTGTTGTGGGTGACTCCTTTGGTGAGTGTTCAAAGAATCTTGACAAGGTTTTGGCTCGATATGAAGAGACAAATCTAGTGCTCAATTGGAAAAAATGGCACTTCATGGTCTAGGAGGGTGTTGTCCTTGGATATAAGATCTCAAAGAACGGTATAGTGGTGGGAAAGGTGAAGATGGACGTGATTTCAAAGCTTTGTCCTCCTACTTCTGTCAAGGGGGTTAAGATCTTTCTTGGGCATGCGAGGTTCTACCAAAGGTTCATAAAGGACTTTTCTAAGGTAGTGAATCCTTTGCGCAAATTATTGGAAAATGATGCAAAGTTCGTGTTTAATGATGAATGCATGAAAGCTTTTGAACTTGTCAAGTACAAACTGACAACCACTCCTATCATTACCGCACCCAATTGGAGCTTACTTTTTGAGCTCATGTGCGACGCAAGTGATGTTGCGGTAGAGCGGTGTTCAGTCAAAGAGTGCACAAGATGTTTCACCCAGTATATTATGCAAGCAAAACTATGAATGATGCTCAGGTTAATTACATAAAGATAGAAAAATAGTTGCTAGCCATAGTGTTTGCCCTGGAGAAGTTTAGGCGTTATCTCATGGGTGCCAATGTGATAGTTCATACTGATCATGCGACACTCCACTACTTGATGGCAAAGAATGATTCTAAGGATTAGTTGATGAGATGGGTTCTATTGTTGCAAGAGTTTGACCTTTAGATTGTTGATCGAAAAGGGTGTGAAAACCAAGTGGCGGACCACTTTTCCTACTTGGAGGAGGAGGGGAGGCCCTGTGATGGAATCAAAATTAATGATTCATTCCCTGATGAGCAACTCCTCTCCGTATTTGTGAGTAGCATACCATGGTTCGCGGATGTTGCAAACTTTCTTGTAACTGACATTCTTCCATGCGAGCTCTCTTCTAACCAAAGGAAGAAGCTTAAACATGATATCTTGGACTACTAATAGGATGAGCCTTATTTGTTCAAGATTTGTAATGATGGTCTGATCTAGAGATGTGTTCCGTAAGATAAGCAAATGAGTATTCTCGATGCTTGTCATTCCTCTCCCTACGATGGTCATCATGGTGGGCCGAGGATGGCTTCAAAGGTGCTTAACTATGGTTTTTATTGGCCTACATTGTATAAGGATGTGGGTGAGCTTGTGAAGAGATGTGATAAGTGTCAATGAGCTAGTGGAATTTTGAAAGAAGGATGATATGCCTCTCACCACTATTCTTGAGGTTGGCATATTTGACGTGCGGGGCATTGACTTCATGTAGCCTTTTGTGCATTCATGTGGTAACTCATATATTCTTGTCGCCGTTGATTGTGTTTCTACGTGGTTTGAGGCCGTTGCTTTGCCTAATAATGAGGCACGGAGTGTAGTGTTGTTCTTGAAGAGAAATATTTTTACAAGGTTTGGCACTTCTATAGCAATCATCAGTGATGTGGCTTCTCATTTATGAAATAAGGCATTTGACACTTTTCATGCAAAGTATGATGTCAATCACAAAGTATCAATCCCTTACAATCCTCAGGCTAGTAGGTAAGTTGAGGTTTCCAATAGGGAGATAAAGAGCATATTGTCAAAAACTGTCAATGCAAATGGGCCTACATGAATGCTTACAAGACTACAATTGGTATGTCTCTGTACTGGTTGGTATTTGGAAAAACGTGCCATCTTCCGATTTAGTTAGAGCACAAGGCCATGCGGGCTGTAAAGAAGTTAAATCTTAAGTGCGATGTTGCAACAAATCTTTGGGTAGAGCAACTCAATGAACTTGATGAGTTTAGATTCCATGACTATTCCAGCTCGTCCTTGTATAAGGACAAGATGAATTACATACATGACAAGTATGCCCGTAGCAAGGAATTCAAGGAAGGTGATTTGGTTCTTCTATTCAATTCTCCGTTACGACTTTTTCGGGAAAGCTTAAGTCAAAATGGAGTGACCCTTTTGAGGTGGTGCATGTAAATGCGTTTCATACTCTTGATTTGCAAAAAAAATGGTGAAATCTTTAGATTTAATGGGCACAGAGTGAAGCACTATCTTGGCAAATTAGATGACAGCCAAGTGGTGGCAATGATCCATCTCAAATGATTGATGGTAACATGTGTCGTCCGCGATGTTAAATTAGGCGCTTCTTGGGAGGCAACCCATGTGTTTTTCTTCTTTTTGATTTTCTTCTTAGTGCAGGAATTGTTTCGGAATAACTGGTGGTGAGATGTGTGTAGGAATATCTGATGCAGTGCAGGATAATATTGGACAAAATTTGTCTAAGGTTATAGCTGGACCGCTGACCGCGCTTAAAATTCCGTGGTGAGCGGTAGCATTTTGCGGAGGCGTAATTTGGTAGCTGACGCAGACTTTGAAAAGTCCCAAAATGAGACTTCTCTGGAGTTTCATCCGCATCCGCGGAGGCTTTTTCTTGGTTAGCGAAGCAGTTCCGTGGTTGTACCTATTTTTCGCTCTTAGCGAAAATGTTGAACAGGCAGCCTTTCTGAAAGATAAAAGTGCGGACCACAGTGGAATTCCGCGGCCGCACCAGGTAAGCTATTTGGGTCATGTGCTTTTAGTATAAATAGAAAGTCATCAAACGTTTTACCCTTTTAGCCACTTTAACTCTCTAAAGAATTTTTTCTACTATTCATCTGCCCTAAACCGGAGCCCGTTTGCATCCCTCTAATTAACGGTCAATTTCAAACAGTAATTCAATCCACTGATATGTGCAAATCATAACATTACTTTTATAATTTTGTTTTTCTTTTCTTTTTGTTTAACTTATTACTCTTTTCTTTTAGTTTCAACAGGGGTTAAGTAGTAGCTAATTAGTTGTTGCTAAAATACATGATGACGCTTGTTGGGTATGCGGAGTAGGTATTAGTAATGTTTATAATAATTGTTAATGGCTGAAAAAGTGAAACTCTAGGATTGCCCAATTAATTTATGAATTCTGCAGTTAGCATTTATGTGAAAATTTGAGGTTGACTTGGTAGGAGTTTTGCGGTCAGTGGTTGAAATTTTGCTGGCAGCGGCCCGCTTTACGCGGCCGCGCTTCATTTTTCGCAGACAACGAAACTTAAGTTCGGAGAAGTACAAAAAGGGGTTTGCGGCCGCGGTTGTTTTTCCGCGGACTGAGGTGTAAATTTCGCGGCCGAGCCCAAATTTCCTGCTTAGCAGTTTATTAGATTCAGAGGATGGCTAGTTTGATCCTCATTCCTCCGGAGCTACAACCCTTTTTCCGCTGTCAGCGGATCTATTTTTATGAAACACTGTTAATTTTTCACCAGTTATTATTTACAAATTCTTTTAGCTCCAATACTAAAGATCTTTCACTGATTGTGTATGTAGACAATGGTAAAATCTAGAGGCCGAAGCAACAAACAAAAGGGGAAAGCAGAGTTTTCCCGGAGTAGAGGACGTGGGAAAATTAAGTTCTTCCCAGCAGTTAGACAATCCATTGGGAAATGGCGGAAGGATATCAAAGATGCGGACATCGCCACATATCACTCTGAGGGTAGTGAATATTTTCCTTCCCGGGAAGACTCATAGGGTGATTTCATCCCTACTTATGGAGAAGAAAGTCCCAGTAGCTCAAGCAGCACAGGCACAAGTGCATGAGAGTGATAGAGAGCACGTAAGGAGAAGGATGATCCCTCAGCTTGATGATGTGGAGATTGAGTTAGAGGACCCCGACGGAGGTGAATTAGGTCAGCCACAGGACCTCGAGGGAGGCGTCCCAGGAACCCAACGATAGGATTCCATGCAGACAGAGGACCCATAGGCAGTTTTCTTTACACTCTAAGCTCTCTTTGATCTTATTTTTGATATTAGCATTAAGGAGAATGCTAGTTTTTATTTTTGGGGCGGGGGGTCCTATTTTGATGATTTGATAACTGGATTGAAATTATGATGCTCATTTCGCTTTATTCTTATTTTTCAATTTTGGTATGCATGTAACTTAACCATTTATTTTTCAATTTTCGTTATTTTTCAATTTCGTATGTACATAAAGTTACTTTTCCATGTATGTATTTATTTCCGCTCTTATGTGTATTCGTCTCAATCCCCTTTTATACATATTCATCTTACTTTCCGTATTTTTCTTTATAACTTTTGCAAATTTTCTTAATAGCATAGTTTCCTATTTCATGTAGTAGCTTTTAACATTTACACTTTTTCGTGATCAATAAGATTTTGGTTTTCTTAATTCCACGGCTCTTTCCAAAGGTGGAATTGGTGTGAACCGGGTAGCTCTTCCCGATGATGGATGGCATGACAATCTTCTTAAGAGTTTGAGTCTGTTTTCTTTTTATTTTTGTGTAAATAGTAGCAAGTGAACAAAAGTGTCTTAGGCAAAGCTTCACTTGGGCGTAACACATTTACCTTTGAACTTATGGTTAGAAAAAAATTAATGTGTAAAAGATGGTGATATTTGTGACCTTTAGACTCTTGTGTTGACTAAACAATCATCGAGTGGTTTTTCGGGACCATGTGTGTTGGTCAAATCTTAGCTAAGGTTGTTGTGGGCCCTCCACTCTGTCTCTTTAGCAATCCAAAAGCTTCTTAGGTGAGGTAATTATTTGCAAGTCCATGTCATGTGCCAATAAGTCTAGAACTTGCCCTGAATGTTTGTCTAGGTGAAATCCTAAGTGTAGCTCGACTTGAGAAATGATTATAGACTCTCCTTTATCCAAATTTAGACTTGAATGCATCCATAGCCCACCAAATATGCTATCCCTAATCAACCCTGTTGATCAATAGCCCTTGTTCTGTCAATAACCATGATACAAGCCGTTATCTGTTCTAAAATGATCCTCTCTTGGCACCCGATCTTTTCTTACCACAATAGGAAAAAGTATAAGTTTGGAGGAAGAGACAAGGAAAGCAAAAGTGATAAAAGGTATAAAGTGAAGAAAATGGAAGGAAAAAAAAAAGAAAAAGAAAAAGAAAGAAAAGCCAAAAAGTCAAAAAAAAAAAGTGAACAGTGTATAAAATAATGATGAAGGGATTCAATAGAAGCAAAGATGAAAGGCTTGGAATGATTAGAAAGGAAAAAAATGATTGACATGAACAAGAAAGAGTGACAGTGTGTCTCTCTAGTCCCCTAGGAAAGAAGTAAATCACTGAAAGGGTCAAGAAAATGTGAGCCGAAATGAAGAAAAGGAAGTGCTTAAGGAAAGATAAGAACCTTCGTAGACAGATATATCCTACCTTGAACCAAAAGCCTTCATTACATTCCCGCAAAATCCCTATATGATTTTGAGTTGAGTGATTTTACATTAGTGGTGATTCACATAAAGGGCAAGCTTATGGTACATAGAGCCGGACTTGTGACCTTCCTTTGAGAGAGATGAGTGTATTTTCCTCAATCGTTGTTCTAAGTGATACAATCTAAAGTGATGTTTTCATATAGAGAGTCGAGGATTATGAGTGCGGGTTTCACAATGACCAATGTAGTAGAAAGAGTTTCCTTTATGAGTTGAGTCAATTCTTGATGCTTTTGTATCGCACTAAAGCCATGTTGCTAAAAGGGTTGTGTGTTTGTAATAATGCATTTGAGTTGACGGTAATTGTTAGTCCCAACTAATGCTTGATGAAGTCACCTTATGACAGCTAAAATGTTACTTTATTTTATCTTGAGGAGGAGGGAATTACTTTATTTGCTTGAAGACAAGCAAAATCTTATGTTTGGGGGAGTTGAAAACTAGGGATTCTAGCCTATCTTATCCTCCTTTTCACTACCAGAAAATGGGCCTATGGAAACAGTTATTTTAGCAACGGTTTAACAACCGTTGCCATAGTACCTATATGGTAGTGGTTACAAATGTTACAGTAGCATTTAGGTGATATCAGCACACTTTAACTATAGAACCATTGCAATTGTAAAACAACCGTTGCCATAGATGTATCTGGCGCAATAGTTGTGTGAATTGTCTCAATAAAACTATCTACGGGAACGCTTTCACTGTAAAAATTTCTATTGTAATGGTTACTTTTTCCCTTCTTAATTTTTCCTCCTGAATTTTATTACACCCGCCAAAAAAACCATATTCATTTTTTTTAATAATTTTAATGGTCTAAATATTAAATAGATAACTATTTTGGCACTTTCCCCATTAACTGCGATACCCCCGCCGATACCCCCAAAGTAAAACACTCGGACATCTTCTTCTTCAGCACAGATACCCGCCCCCATATCTCTCTCTCTCTCTTAAAAAATCTTCTTCTTCTTCAATGATACACTATTAAAAACTCTGATACCCCCATATCTCTCTCTCTAAAGTCCTGAAAAACTCTCAATCCTCTCCATAATCATTTACAAACTAAGGAGAAACAATTCAGAGACCTAAAAATACGAAGGTAATAAGATTTTCTTTTGCTCCCTTTGCAGTTTTTGGCTCTTGAGAGGAGAGCTTCACCCATACACAAAAAACCTAGCAGCCATCGACCCCTCCTGGCGGAAAAAAAGTACCAGACCGAACTTCTCTTTTTGCTCTCATTACACTCCTCTCGCTGATCTCTCTCTAAAATACCTCACATAATCCTTCATTTCTCCTTCCTCTCTAATACCATCGACAAATACATCAATGAAGAAATAGCTGAAATTTCAGATATAGAGCACCAGATCTGAAACAAAAGCTGAGAGAAATCCAAAAATGAAGATCTGAAAAATCACATTAAAAAAAGAGAACTAGAATTTTGAATCAGATTTGGAAAAGCAATTGTTTGTTAAATTTTCAAAGTTCAGATTCCTCTTCCCTGGATCTAAGCGGCTGTTGAAGCTCGAATTCGTGTTTGTTTGTTGCTCGTTTGTTGCTGCTCTGTACTGAAAATTGTTCCTATTACATTGTTTGCTTAAGAGGTATGTTCATATGTCTCTGTTTCTTTGACTTGGAATCATGAATGAAGCTTGAGTTGTTTGTTGCTTTACGCTATTAGATCTAGTGTGTTTAAAGACTATATCCGTTTGAATTAAACACATGGTTGTAATTATCTGTTTTGTCATTGACAAGTAAATTAGAATAATACATCAAACATGTTCTAACCGATACTGGCCATCAGCGTATTTGAAACAAATAGTTTTTTCAGTTGAAAGATCACTGTGTGCTGGTTGGCGTGCTATTGCTAGCTAGGTAATTCGTAAATTCATAAAAGAGGGGTTTGATATTATTCTCTGTCGTTATTATTGAAAACGAAAGTCGGTCTTTTTAGTTTGAATGGAAATCCAAAGCATGTTGAAGTATGATTTTCTTATTTTTATTGCAATGAATCTGTCACAATTTTTGAATTTGATTGATTCTTCGGCAATGTTTAAGAACTGTTGTAATACATTTGTCGTGAACATATGTATATCGATTGTAATAATGGGGGTCTGGTGCTAATAAAAACCAACTTTAAATCCGCCCTTCGCTTTAGTGTTAAGTCATTTTAGAATTAAATAGTTGAAAACGAAGTACATTTGGCATGAATATATGTATATTAATTGAAATAATGGGGGTCTGGTGCTAACAACAAACCAAATGTCCATGGGTTCTGAGGAGAGCAACAATACTGTAATTGACATTAATTGTTGACAACTGGTTTGACATGATTCTTATTTTGATGAAGCATTTAGTGCTTAGTGGATGAAATATAGATATATGTTCCATTGTGATGCCATCAAGTGATTTTATATAAAGATTCTTTATTTTAAAGAGAAAACTTTAAACTTGTATCACTCAAAGGAAGCTTTAGTACATCTTTATGGCTCAAGATATTGCTCTTTATTCTTTTCTTTCTTTTAGAATCAAAAGATTGTTCAAAAATTGTAAGATTGTTCAGCCACAGGGTTTACCATGACTCTTGTATCTACTGTTTGTATCTTAGCAGTATGAAGTTACTCAATTGATTATGTTATTTGTGTTCAAATACTTCTTGGCTCTCATGTGTATCTAATTTTGAACAGATAAAAGTGGATCATGAATCAGGAAGGGCGCTAAAGTAAAAATAAAAAATTAGCAAAATCCATAGCAGCTGGATCGCTTGCATCTTTGCGAAACATAAAGGTTTCGTCATTGAAAAAAAACAGATTTATTAAAGCTTCAAGGTCACTGCCTCTGCATTCTACTTCTACACCAGCACAAACAGTACATGAGCAAGTGCAACAAATGCCACTAAACTCTACACCTTATGCATCACAAGCAGTGCGTGAACAATTGCAGCATTCTACTTCTGCAGGTGGATCGCTGCCTCTGCATTCTACTTCTACACCAGCACAAATAATACATGAGCAGGTGCAACAAATTCCACTAAACTCTAACTCTATTTCATCACAACCAGTACGTAAACAATTTCAAAAACTACTTCTGGATTCCACCCCTCGTACTTCACAAACGGTACATGAACAAGTTGAGGATTCTTCCAATCATGAAACAAACGAGCAATCCGAGGAACAAGGCAAGAACATATATATTTCAATCATAAAATTTAATAACATAATGACTTTTAGTGATTATTTTTACTTCATATTTATATAGGGGCTTCTGCCAAAAAATGAAAAAGAGGAAAAACTCAGATGCAAAGTGTTCATGGTAGGAAAGAGCGCAAGAAAATTTTGCTAAATGAGAACAATCAACCAATAGGTCTTACTGATGATGATGTAAATGAGTTGTGTAGTTTCCTTGGTACATTGGCAAGGAATTCGACCTTTTGTCCTCTTAATGTATTTGATTGGAGAAAACTTGAGACAAAAGAAGATATGTTAAAATATGCCAAGGTTTGAAATTCGCAATATTCAATAGGTGTGTGTGGATATCTAATATTGTTTACTCTAACCTAACTGCTCTAAATTTGTATGGAAAATATGACATTTATGAAGGTGCAAAAAAGTGGTTTTTTCAATCGATTTCAAATGCTTGGAGAAAGTACCAAAAATATTAAATAAAGACCATTTTGAACCCTTTGAGAATGACGAGCTTCGAATGGAGAATAGGCTCGTTGATATTCCAGATTCTCAATTTATGGAACTTCTTAGATATTGGAACTCTGATACGTACAAGGTAAAACTAAATATTGTTCAATGATTAGCTTAAAATGTCTAATTTTTGTTTATTTAGAAATCATGTTCTCAGGCGAAAAATATAGTTCCTCTTCAGCTTAATTTGCTCTTCAACTTTTCTTGTTGATGCCATTTATCTGTTACATTTGTTGGAAAGTGATTCGGAGGAACAAAGCTCCTGTAAAGGTTGCATGTTTTGGGTTGACTGTAGCTTGGGAAGCTTGCCTTACTCAAAATAATCTTCTATTGGTTGCATGTTTTGGGTTGACTGTAGCTTGGGAAGCTTGCCTTACTCAAAATAATCTTTAGAAGAGAGGCTTTGTTCTGTGTAGCAGATGTATTCACTGTCAATGTTTCTTTTTTGTTGCAGAAAATGGAAGAAACCAACATTGAGAATCGCAAAAAGTTGAGATATCCACACACTGCTGGCAAAAAACGTTTTGCTAGAATATGCGAGGTTTGATATTTTTTTCTTATTATTCTTTTAATTATGAATTTGCTAGGCACAATTTGAACTAATTTATACCACTTTTTATGTAACAAGGAAAAAAAGAAAGAAACTTCTGAACCTCTATCAAGTAACGACATATTTGTGGCTACAAGAAAAAGAAAGCCTGATCGAGTATACAAGGCCTCGTATGCGGATACCCTTAATAAAATTGTACGAGTTACTAACTTAAAGTCTGTTGATATAATTTGTCTGTTATTAGTTATTGACTCAATTTTATATAGTTTCTAATACAAAATTAACTCATTTTGGTCTTGTAGGCTGAAATGGATAGAATACAATCAACACAAGAAACTGAAGATGGCAGTCAATCAGTTGACGTGGTTGCATCCGTCATGGGACCTGAGCATCTAGGATGACTAAGATTTTATGGACGTGGGGTTACCAAGACTTCCTTAAAAAGAAAAGTGGGATATATTGGAATCTCTTCAAGTCCTACCGATGAGATGTTGTATCAAAAAATGGTGGAAATGGAAGAAAGGATGCAACAAAGAATACAGGAAAAGTTCAATGAACAAAAAGAGGCCTTGGAACTACAAGTTGAAGTTAACATCATTTCACAACTTAAGCGTCTGAATCTAGACTTACAGGTTGATCCCAGAATTCTAGCTTTCAATGCTCGTTCACCTGGAGATGCTTCCTCTACACAACAAGCTGATGTGCAACTAATCAATCGTCTATCTGCTGGGAGAAATAATCAAGGTCTGTACGTAATATTCTTCTCTTTCTCCTCCTCTGTCACACCCCAAAATTCGAGGAGTACGACCGGCACTCAACCAAGTAAACCCGATTGAGCAAGCCTGTGATGTTTCATTCTACCCAAACTAACTCATGAATAAGGAGATGGACTCCATTGATCATAGTAAGTATTTCACGAACAATTTCCACTTTAGTTCCATTAGAAGCCTAAAACATAATTATCAAGATATTGCAAGTTTATAAATCTTGTAAAACATCAATATTTCTACTTTAATTCCCAATACCAAACACCACCCACAACCTATCTACGGAGCCTCTAAATATAACTGAAGAATAATTTGGAAATGCCGGCAACAAGGCTCCGGCTATACCTCTAAATACAAAGGACATGATAAACAATCGTACAGGACACCAAAATGAAGTGGGGCTCACTAAATCAGCTGAAAAGAAGATGCGTCACTGGCTGCGACCAACACTACCTGCTATGGAACCCCCTACAATCATAATGCGAATGTAGTGCCCCCGCCAAAAGGGACGTTATTAGCATTGAATAGCACTAGTATGTATATCAAAATACCATCTACTTAGAAAGAACTTTCATGCAGCAATAAGGAAATTGCAAGTGAAACTCAAACACTTTAAATGATCACAACATTATCAAATAAAAGGGATCACACATCTTTCACAGAATTTCCATACCTTTAGGTTATGTTTCATAGCCCATCCATTGGGTTCACCTATCATATTATACACCTATGTGTTTCATAGCCCGTCCATACGGTTCACACATCATGTTATATTATACACCTATGCTTTTCATAGCCTGTCCATAGGTCCCACATATTACATTATACACCTATGCATTTCATAGCCAGTCCATAGGTCCCACATATTACATTATACATCTATGTGTTTCATAGCACGTCCACAGGTCCCACATATTACATTATACACCTATGCATTTCATAGCCCGTCCATAGGTCCCACATATTATATTATACACCTATGTGTTTCATAGCCTGTCCAGAGGTCCCACATATTATATTATACACCTATGCATTTCATAACCCGTGCATAGGTCCTATATTTCACATCATTTCCACATATTTCACGTCAATATCAATTTCAACCACAAGCCATTTAATTCAAAATATCAAGTACACATGAGAGGAACCATGAATCATCGGCATATAAAATATCTCATAAATCACACACCTCAAGTTCATTATCAATGGAACTTCAAACATAAGGGTTCTTCCAAAAAAAAGAGGGGACACGCCAAACCAAAATAGAAATAGACAACAAGTCATAAACAAGTAATTACAGCAATCATTCTTGAATTACTCCTTTTCCATCACGACAATATACAATTTAAACATCGGTGTATATAACAACTCGGATCACATTGGGGGTACTTATAAGGCAAATCATTATCTCGAGCAACCATCTATGGGCATAAATTGAGTACATGCCTTTAGGCCACTTTATTGTTGTCATTTACGGAAAGTGAAGTCAAGGCCCATTTCATAATCTATTTCATATTTTCTCGTGTCATAGGCATCACTAAGTACAATTACAATTCCAGCCCTCGGCACATTGGCCATACTCTATTTCCCAAAGTCATTCAATTTATTTCAAACATCTTTATACATAAAGGATTTCACATAGATTGGCATAATACATGCAGCTCCAATTTCAATTTAAGGTCTAAGCATTTCAATATGAAATTCCTATCTTTTGCCCCTTTCAAGTTATCAAGATAGCACGTTGATCATGTTGAGACACATCTTTCACGCATATAAGGTTACAACACCAATTCATGTAAAATAATAGTCGTTGCGACAATTCAACTTTAATCTTACCATATTAACACAACATCGATGAAGCTCGATTTTTAAAAGACGGGATTTTAGCCATACATACCTCAAATTCGCCCATTAATGATACTACAATGATCCAATACACTTAAGCAACTTCAATCTACAATACAACATTCAATGGAACCAATATTCGTAACAAATTCCATAACTTATTCCATTTAGGCATATTATCATACACCTTGTAGGTTTAAATCTTTTCATCTCATAATCATAGTATTAGTTCATCCATCTATCACCATTAACTAACAACTTATTCCACAATCATTCCTAACCAATTTATAACTTCCAACAACATATGTATGATCATCCATCCATACCCAACCAACAATTCGTTTCAAATAATCACCCTTTCAATCTCTACAATAGTTATGAATTTATATTGGGAACTTATGGCTTCCATTCACTACACCAAGAGTTCAAACACTTAATTCATACTCATATTCCCATAATATATGTATATATGTAATTCTATGGTGTAGTATTTACGTTTTCGAAGAAATCTTGCAAACCCCTCATTTCAGATTCGGAAGAAATTTCTTGAAAATCTATGTGTTTTATGAGTAGATTTCATCAATACTAGTGTAGGAATGATGGAATTTTATACCAAGATAATGGAGATTTCTTACCTTGAAGAGGGTAGGAGTTGGTGCTCTTGAGTGGGTGAAGAAGAACCCCAAGTTTTGTCCAAATGAAATGGAGAAAATGAACCCCGAAATTGTGTTTTAAAGGCCCAAATATCGGATGCTATGTTGATGCTTCGCATACCCACTTCACTCCTCTGAGGAGCTCGGATGCTTACCCGGATTCTATGGGAGCACTACACTGCCAGCGTCTCTTTTTGGATGCTATGCGGATGCTTCGCATCCACGCAGTCCTCCGCCAGGCTTTGGTAATTTGCTCATAACGTCTTGTAGGAATGTCCAAATGACGAACAGTTTAAGCATTATAAACTAGACTCAAAGACCTTTCATTTGATAGGTTGTAAATCACACAACTCATTATATACAAGTAGATATGCTCGTCCAAAATGAGGTCTTATGCGTACTCATTTTGAATTTTTAGCCTATAATGTAATTTCCAACTTGGCTTAGACTTAGGCCTCTCCTTAGACCCCCAAATCACTTATAATAAGACGTATACACTTATTACCATATCCAATTTATATTCGTTATATCATTAATCCTCGTTTTCATACAATATAAAATAATTAGCATAACTCGGCACGTCGAAATCTTGAATTACTTAGCAAAAAATTTCCGGGGCTTTACATTCTCCCCCACTTAGGATCCATTCATCCTCGAATGATAAGTGGAGTCAATCCGCAAATACTTAGCTTAATTTATCTCTTTTTCTCACACATCTTTAACTACCAAATTCTGACTAACTCCCAAATTTTTCAAAAATTTCGGCAGAGTTTACTTTGTAATCAGGACTATCTACTTGTCAGAGAGCCCTGAAACATATTTTCAAATACCATTACACAATTTCTACTATCCCTACAACTGGTATACAATTCAATATCTTAACAACTTGTGCATATTCATACACTTTAAACAACTTGCAATTAGCTCATTCTCTTTATACCACAAATTGTACCTGGTTCAAAAAATGTCATTTACTTGCACAAAACTGGGTTACTTTAATGAGCCACATACAATTCAATCACTTTAACATGTCAAATATGCCTCAATTAATCATTACCAATCTATACTATTATTAATCATTTATCTACCACACAGTGTTCAAAAAAGCGCTCGCTTCCTCGCTTTAAGCGAGAAGCGAAGCGAGGCGGAGGGTCAGGCGCTTCCAGTGCTAGAAGCGACGCAGGTACGATAAAGCGGGCGCTACAACCTTAAAAGCGTGAAGCGATGGAAGCGAGAGAAGCGCCGGAAGCGGTCACTTCTTGAAATTAAAAGCCCACCCGTGTCTATTTCACTTAAAACACCCAAAAGCGTATTCTGTTTTTGTCATTCTTCAGCACTAGCTAGGGTTTTTCTTCTTCTTCTTCAACATTACAACAAAAAGAGGACAACTTTCAAGTTTCAAGACTCAAGAGGTATGTTTTTATTTTCATTCAATCTTCTTCTACAAATCTTCTTCTTCTTCTTTTTCTTTTTCTTTCTAAACGTCCAAAAAGCGCCGAAATGCTGGCGAATTTTTTGTAGAAAATTTCTGCCCATAATCTGCCCAGATTTCTTCCCAAATTTCTGCCAAATTATATTTATTCTTAGTTCTTAATTGCTGCTACTCTTTAGTTTTTTAATTCAAGTATTGAACATTTCCTTACAATTACATGTGTTGTCTAGGCCATATTTATTTTAATTTTTTTTTAAATTCCGCTTCACTTCAAAAAAGCGGGAGCTTCACTTCTCGCTTCTCGCTTTTCGTAAAATGGGGGTTGTCGCTTTTCCTCGCTTCACGCTATTTTGAACACTGCTACCACATAAGTTTCACAAAATTTTTCATTTACTTCAAGGGTTGCACATTACCCAAATAGCAACAACATTTACAATCTGGCACACATTGGGAAGCTACAACAATAAGGCAATTTGGGGAAAATGGGGTGCCTTTGCACAAATATGAACACTACCTCAAATTTCTTAAAGACAATAGTTCGCACGTTCACTACTAGACTTATTCGAACAGATGGGGATATTTCTCTTTCATTTCTTTTTCCGCTTCCTACTTGGATTTCTTGACTTGTTGACTTTGCCACAATACATTCACAGAAATAATCTCCACCCCTAAACTTACCTAACAAGGATTATACCTTTCATAGGCCAACTATCCCTTACCTCCACCTTTAGTAATTCCCACCGGAATGATACGCGATGAATTTCCAATTACCTCTTTTGACATAGACACATAAAACGCCGGGACATGGAGGCAATTGTAGTAATAGGTATAATGACATACCCCTATTGAGTGACAAAGTGCATACACTATTACCCATATCTCTCTCCTTCAGCTGTCTGGATGCGTAGGCAATCACCCTACCATAATACATCAATACTGTACCAAGCTCAATACGCGACGCACCACTATACTCGGTACAACAAAATCCTTTTTCAGAACTTAATTCGCACTGTAAGCATGTGTAAACACCTCAAATCCTATTCCCATATCACCTTATCATTTCTGTACGAGTTAAACTTACCGAGTTTAGAGGTCTAGACATGTAAGAAAGTATCACCCTACGGTCAATCTTTCATGGCACGAAATTGAATGGTCATACCTATTCACACACATCATAGAACAAAAAGGGTTAAGGGACTTATTTGTTGTTCCTCAGTTGTTGGGGTATTGTCTTAGCTGATGTCCCTTAACTTTGCACCTGAAACACTTATCAGTGCCATTGTGACACACCCCTAGATGATGCCTCATACACTTAGGGCAACGGGGTCGCTGCTTCCTCTAATGGCTCCCACTTGATCGGACCAGTTGGTTAGATTTCATCTTGCCTTGGTCTTGCATATTATGGACCTACTGCTGCTGATCAGGCCCTGATGGTAGCACCCTAGCTGAGGTTTGAAGAATTGACTATGTGGGTTCGGATGACACTCTCATGTGTGATTATTTCCCACATTACCCCTACTGTATGAGCCATAAAAATTTCTCGCGGAACGGGACTTTTTGTTGTTATCTTTCTTTATCTTTATTTTTAACTTTCACTCCTCTATAGCCTGACAGAACGCCACAATTTTCCCATAATTCATATCAGAATTCAAGAAAGCTGTAGCCGCTTCATTAATAACGAAAGGGCTAAGACCCTGCACAAATCGGCGCACTCTAGCCTCCATAGTAGGCAGCATGTATATCGTATATTGGGACAGTAGCACAAACTCCATATGGTACTCCCACACACTCATACTACCTTGGTTTAGACTCTCAAACTCTGCTGCAAGGGCTGCCCTTGTCTCCGCTGGCAGGAAATGATCTACAAAGGCATCGGCAAACTCACTCCACTTCACCGGAGGGCTCCCCTCCTCACGGGAATCTTCCCACAAGTCAAACCACGAATAAGCCACCCCTTTCAAACTGTAGGAAGCCAACTCTATTCCCTGTGTCTCAGTTTCACGCATAACCTTAAGGGTCTTGTGCATCTCATCAATAAAATCCCGTGGGTCCTCTTCGGGATTTGCACCTGTAAACATTGCAGGATCCAACTGGGAAATCTGTTTACCCTAGAACTGGTGGAATCCCCTTGCTGGATAGATGAACTAGATGTAACATTTGACCACTAGGACTGAGAAGCCACTAGTTGGGTCAACATCTGAATAGATCCCCTAAGATCCCCATCAAAAATACCAAAACCGACAGTTGCGGCTAGAGGCGGGACAGAAGTATCAATGGGAGGGATAATGGTACCCTCCATATGTGTAGGAACTGCGGTAGTCTGCTTTGGAATAGAAGGATCCAACAGTGTAATAACAGGGTGACTACCCTCACCCATAACATCAAGCAAAGAATCATCAGCCACTCCTAGGGTGGCATTGGCTTCTTGGCCAATTCTCGCTTTCTTCTTCGGGGCCATTTACTAAAAGATAGAACAATGCAATAATTAGAGAGGGAACAGTTTCACTGCACGATCCAGGATATCAAAGAAGGGTGAAATTCCTAAATGTCCAAATAGCCACCAGCTTATAGATGTGGTCGACAACACACCGATAAGAAGGACTCTACTAGACACGGCTCCGAGACATCCTAGGACACTTTAAAACCTTAGGCTCTGATACCAAGTTTGTCACCCCCCAAAATCCGAGGAGTGCAACCGGCGCTCAACCGAGTAAACCCGACTGAGCAAGCCTGTGATGTTTCATTCTACCCAAAGTAACTCATGAATAAATAGGAGATGGACTCCATTGATCATACTTAGTAAGTATTTCATGAAAAACTTCAACTTTATTTCCATTAGAAGCTTAAAACATGATTATCAAGATATTACAAGTTTATAAATTTTTGTAAAACATCAATATTTCTACTTTAATTCACAATACCAAACACCACCCACAACCTGTCTACGGGGCCTCTAAATATAACTGACGAATAATATGGAAATGCTTGCAACAAGGCTCTGGCTATACCTCTAAATATAAATTACATGATAAACAATTGTACAGGACCCCGAAATGAAGTGGGGCTCACCAAATCATCTTAAAGGAAGATACGTCACTGGCTGCAACCAATACTGCCTGCTATGGAACCACCTACAATCATAACACGAATATAGCGCCCCCGACAAAAGGGACGTTAGTGGCATTGAATAGTACTAGTATGTATAACTAAACACCATCTATTTAGAAAGAACTTTCATATAGCAATAAGGAAATCACGAGTGAAACTCTAACGCTTTAAATGATCACAACATTATGAAATAAAAGGGATCACATATCTTTCACATAATTTCCATACCTTTAGGTTATGTTTCATAGCCCGTCCATTGGGTTTACCTATCATATTATACACCTATGTATTTCATAGCCCGTCCATAGGGTTCGCACATCATGTTATATTATACACCTATGCATTTCATAGCCTGTCCATAGGTCCCACATATTACAATATACACCTATGTGTTTTATAGCCCGTCCATAGGTCCCACATATTATATTATACACCTATGTGTTTCATAGCCTGTCCATAGGTCCCACATATTATATTATACACCTATGCGTTTTATAGCCCGTTCATAGGTCCCACATATTATATTATACTCCTATGCATTTCATAGCCCGTCCATAGGTCCCATATTTCACGTCAATATCAATTTCAACCACAAGCCATTTAATTCAAGATGTCAATTACACATGAGAGGAACCACGAATCCTCAGCATATACAATATCTCATAAATCATACACCTCAAGTTCATTATCAATGGAACTTCAAACATAAGGGTTCTTCCAAAAAAAAGAGGGGACACGCCAAACCATAATAGAAATAGACAACAAGTCATAAACAAGCAATTACACCGATCATTCTTGAATTAATCCTTTTCAATCACGACAATATACAATCTAAACATCGGTGTATGTAAATACTTGGATCACATTGGGGGTACTTACAAGAAAAATCATTATCTCGAGCAACCATCTATGGGCATAAATTGAGTACATGCCTTTAGGCCACTTTATTGTTGTCATTTACGGAAAGTGAAGTCAAGGCCCATTTCATAATCTATTTCATATTTTCTCATGTCATAGGCATCACTAAGTACAATTACAATTCCAGCCCTCGGCACATTGGCCATACTCTATTTCCCAAAGTCATTCAATTTATTTCAAACATCTTTATACATAAAGGATTTCACATAGATTGGCATAATACATGCAGCTCCAATTTCAATTTAAGGTCTAAGCATTTCAATATGAAATTCCTATCTTTTGCCCCTTTCAAGTTATCAAGATAGCACGTTGATCATGTTGAGACACATCTTTCACGCATATAAGGTTACAACACCAATTCATGTAAAATAATAGTCGTTGCGACAATTCAACTTTAATCTTACCATATTAACACAACATCGATGAAGCTCGATTTCTAAAAGACGGGATTTTAGCCATACATACCTCAAATTCGCCCATTAATGATACTACAATGATCCAATACACTTATTCCATTTAGGCATATTATCATACACCTTGTAGGTTTAAATCTTTTCATCTCATAACCATAGTATTAGTTCATCCATCTATCACCATTAACTAACAACTTATTCCACAATCATTCCTAACCAATTTATAACTTCCAACAACATATGTATGATCATCCATCCATACCCAACCAATAATTCGTTTCAAATAATCACCCTTTCAATCTCTACAATAGTTATGAATTTATATTGGGAACTTATGGCTTCCATTCACTACACCAAGAGTTCAAACACTTAATTCATACTCATATTCCCATAATATATGTATATATGTAATTCTATGGTGTAGTATTTACCCTTTCGAAGAAATCTTGCAAACCCCTCATTTGAGATTCGGAAGAAATTTCTTGAAAAATCTATGTGTTTTATGAGTAGATTTCATCAATACTAGTGTAGGAATGATAGAATTTAACACCAAGATAATGTATATTGCTTACCTTGAAGAGGGTAGGAGTTGGTGCTCTTGAGTGGGTGAAAAATAACCCCAATTTTCATCCAAATGAAATGGGGAAAATGAACCCCGAAATTGTGTTTTAAAGGCCCAAATATCGGATGCTATGCGGATGCTTCACATCCCCACTTCACTCCTCTCAGGAGCTCGGATGCTGACTCGGATTCTATGGGAGCACGTAACTGGCAGCCCCTCTTTTTGGATGCTATACGGATGTTTTGCATCCGCGCTGTCCTCCGCATCCGCGCAGTCCTCCGCATCTGCGCAGTCCTCCGCCAGCCTTTGGTAATTTGCTCGTAACGTCTTGTAGGAAAGTCCAAATGACGAACGGTTTAAAGCGTTAGAAACTAGAGTCAAAGAACTTTCATTTGATAGGTTGTGAATCACACAACACCTTATATACATGTATATATGCTCGTCCAAAATGAGGTCTTGTGCGTACTCATTTTGAATTTTTAGCCTATAATGTAATTTCCAACTTGGCTTAGACTTAGGCCTCTCATTGGACCCCAAATAACTTATAATAAGACTTATACACTTATTACCATATCCAATTGATATCCATTATATCATTAATCCTTATTTTCACACAAAATAAAATAATTAGCATACCTTGGCACCTCGAAATCTTGAATTACTTAGCAAAAATTTTCCGGGGCTTTACATCCTCCTCTTTCTTCTTCTTCTCTTTCTGTTTCTTTTCTGTCACTGCTCTTTCTGATAAGGCTTTTAACCGAGCTAGTTGATGAAATTTCTTGTTCTTTTTTTGGTGAAAGTATTGCATTATTCTATACAATTTTGTTGTGGGGCTAAGAGCTCATTTTTTTCCTGATTTAATATTATCCAATGTGGCTAAATTTGAGTGCCTTTTAGTTTTTCTGTGTAGCCTGATGTGGTGTTGGCTAAATTCTTTTATTATAATTTTCATCCAATGTGGTTAAATTTGAGATCTTCTTTTAGTTTTTCTCAGTGCATGGGCAGAGTGTTTGGTTGTGCAATGGCCTGAAAGTGGAAGGAACACTATGTTTAAATATTCTCCAACTTGGTTAAATTTGATATGTTTTTCTTCTAGTTTTTCGGGTAGCCTGTGTATGGTGTCATTTAATCGTGGGAGGGGAGAGGGAGTGCAATGGCAGGGAAGAGCAAAGAATGCTATGTTGTAATTTTGAAGATTTATGCATGTGGTGTTGGTTAAAATTGATGTATTGCAATTAAAGTGCTAGAAAGTCATTAGTACTGATGAAATATCATTGTGATCCAAAGGAAAGTCTGGATCATTAGTTTTAACTCTGTTTTATCCTTCGATTCACATGTTCTTGCAAAAATATTTTTATTCTCTATTGGAATAGCTATTAAAGATATAATTCGTGTACAGACATATTGGGATGGTCTTTTCAAAAGTCAGCATTGGCCTTGGCAGTAGGATTTTTCATTTACCCCCTATCCCCCAATTGTTTATCGTTTGCTCTTTCCCTTATATTTGGTAGTAGGATATATCATGTGATGTTAGGTGAATTTGTAGTCTCCTTCATTTCCAAACCATAGGACCACAAAATGATGTTTTACATTTCTTCTCTAATAATACATTGCATTGTTATGATATGTTTAGATATCGTTGAGCTGCAAATACTATTCAGTTATTCTTTGGTTGAACGAATGGTTGGTTGTTAAATGTACATACTTCACAGGTTTGTCGTGTTGATTGATGCTAATGAATGTGAATTGAATGCTTATATAATAGTTAAATGATCATAGTTTTGATACGGAAGCACAACTGTTGTTAATCCCGTTTGTTAAGTTCCAAAAGATTTCATGCTCTAGATTGAAAGATATGAAGTTATAACTTTTCTTAAGCAGCAATAAATTAGATTAACAGAGTTGATCAATTGTTGATATCAAGTACATGCATTAATGTATATACTGATCTCTAACCATACATGCACCATTATATATAACATGTGTTTGTGTGTGAAACCGTTGACCGTAGACAAGCATAGGTGAGTATAATCGTACAGAATATTACCTCTTTCTCAATGTACTTTGCAGGTGTTGTCCCTTATATTTTTCTGCTACTTTTTGTTGTATGCTCGGCTAGACCATATATGTTTCTGCTACTTTTTGTTTCCTCTTTTTGTTTTTGTCATTTGCTCTTTCCCTTATATTTGGCACTGGCTTATAAAAGCAAAGGCTAGAATGGTTAAAAGTTACAATTAGAAGAATAAAAAGGAAGATGCAACCAACCCATTATCCACTTACAAAGTTACAATTAGAGAAAATTCTACTATACCCATTCTTATTTAATGACTTTATTTATTCTCTTTTGTAGGTGGAGCAACTGAAGAAAGGGAAGATGGAGATAGTGAAGATCTAGACCTTACTTAAGAAGAACTTTGAGTTTTTGTCGATATTCTTGGAGTCTTTTGTTATAGCGTTAGAAACTTTAACTTTTGAAGTGTTGAACTGTAAAACTTATGTAACTGGGTTAAAATATTTTGCTATTATCGTTATTCTTAGATTATTGGATATGAAAGATTATGAAGTGTTTCATTTTTTTATTCATGTAGTTTCCAGGTTATAATTACAAATATTTCTAGGTAGTAATCTGAATTAAAAGTTTAAAATAGCCTAATAGAACCATTGCAATAAGCACAAATGTCGTTGCCCTAGACATTCTAAACCTTTCCAATAGGTCTTGCAAATCATTCCACAAAGTGTGACAAACCGATGCAATTGGCAATTGAAACTGATGCAATAGAAACAAAACTGTTATGGTAGCGCAATGAAATTGTTACAATAGCTGTAAATAAATGTTGCAATAGCATACATAACTGTTCCAATAAAATATATTGTAATAGTTTCCAACCATTGTAGTAAATAATATGGTAACAATTTACAACCGTTGCATAAACTATACGGTAACAGTTTCCAACGTTGCAGTTGAAATGAACACTCATTGCTCCAGACAGAGGGAAAACCATAGCGATAGCTTGATCTATAGCAATGGTGTGGTCAACCTTTGCCAAAACAGTTGCTGTAGATCTATTGGCACGCGAGCGCATGTCACCGTCGCTGAACCGTTCCAATACAGCTATGGCAATGGTTGGCCTATCAATTGCAACGGTTTACCTGCTGTTGCCGTAGGCCTATTTTCCAGTAGTGTTTTTTAGATTTTGGATAAAAAAATGTGTAGAAGTATTCCCGAAAAGTAACTTATTGTGCTTTTTTCCAGTGCTTATCTCATAAAGGAGTGAAGCCCGTACAAGTTCAAAGCTAAGCTAAAAGAGCTGACAATAAAGAAATAGTGCGGCCGCGGAAGTTGAACCACTAAGGCGACCATAACTGCACTCTCAGCGGATTGAGGTTCATAAAATGGCATTTCGGGCTCAGCAGACACCTCTACCCACGGTGAAGTTGGGCGGCAGCAAAATTATTTGACGCGGTCGCGGTCCATATTCTGCTGAGGGCGAAAGTTAGAATCAGAAGACTTGATATTTGGGCTCAAATGAAGAGCGCGGTCTGCGAACATATTTCGCGGCCGCGATTGAAGACTAAGTTAAGGCAGTTGTTTTTCCGCTTCCAATAGAATCAAGTCTAGATAAATCTCATAAGAGAAGAAAAGCAGTCCGCGCTTTCTTCTGCGTGACCTCGGATGTCCCAGTGTTGAGGTGCTCATTTTTACACTGATAGCGGAACCTTCGTAGGGGCATTTTTGTCTGAAAATTCCAAATGTGTATCTTTGATTTCTGAGTAGGTAAACCATTAGCTTGGGTTGTGACCCAACCCTAGTGTGGGTATTTAATAGGTCTTCCATTTTAGTGCTTAATTGTTTATGTGTTAATGATATTTAGCTTGTTTCATTCTTTCTTTTTTTGGCAAATTGCAAGGCAAGGGCCTAGGGCTAGTTTTTTATTAATAAAAGAAAAGAAAATACAACAATTATGAAAAGTACAAATAAGGGGGACAATAGTACTGGTATTGTTACCCATGCTTTAATTGTTGAATTGGTGGTTGCAAACACATATTCGTGCCTATTTGACTTAGACTCCTCTTGAGAAAGAGAATCTAAGTCTAGGAAATCCAGACTAACAAGGAATTGGGGTAAATTCAAGAGATTGATAGCCCCAATTAAAGGGTTAAACCTAGAGATAGTAATGCCCCGCTTGCGCTAATTTTGATTACATTGCTTGGACACTCAATTGGGCTTGAGAAAGCCAATTTGGGCAAAGTCACTCGAACTACCGAGAGATATAGAGTGAGTAATTATGTGCGATGGTTATATCATGATTCCAATTATAATAAGTTTACCCTAAGTTTTAGGCCCTATTAGATACTCACCTAGGTGTATGTCACTTCCTTAGTGCCTTTTATTAATTGAGAAAAACCTTTAAAAATTGTACTTAGATTGTTTTCATCCTTCGTTAGTATTAAAAGTAGAATAGGAACCAAATAAGGAATGATTGGAAGTGCAATTAAGAACAACGCACGTAACTAGTTTAGATAGAAACCCAATTCCAAACCAATATTAGCTCTCTGTGGAAATCGATCACGACCCCTCGAGTAAAAGCAGCATCGACCACTCTTAGTGTTATAGGGTTGGAACCGATCAAAATCTAGTATAGGGAATTCGGTCTCGTAGATACGACATCGTAATCCTTGAGAAATATTCAAATAAGAGTTGAGGTGGTTATAGTCGCCATAAAAGTGTTACGGCAATAAAAGATAGTGCAACGGGTGAGACAAAGAAAATTTGAGTTCAGAAGTAACCCTACGAGAACAACGGAATAGAGATATGTAATAAGGATATTTATAGGTGCGTAAGAACGTCAAAAATTCCATCAGGTATATGATGTGATAAGCTCACAACTTCACAAAAGTTAGAGAGTCTTCCCTAAATGCTACGAAGAACGATTAGCTGAGGAAATAAGGAAGAAGGCTTCAAACTAAGTATACTAATGTAAATAAATAATGGTCTTGTAACAACAGTCTCATTACAACATCGTACGCACACTATTAGAAAGTGGTACCTATAGTGACGAAGGAACGGGAAGTAAAATCCAAAGTATTATTCGAGATCATATGAGTTTCACAAAATTTCAATACATGTAGGAACTGAGATAAGCCATGTATTCACGCAACAAGTGGCAGGACGACCAAGAAAAGTAATTCCTTACTTTTAATGAAAGTTGAGAAGGCAGGAATGGAATTATTCGATATATGACCCAGAATTAGTTACGTTATGAAAATACTTAATATTTCAGTGTATTATCCATACAATATATATATTGACATTCATACAATCGTGGAAGATTCTCGTATACGTTAAAAGAAGAAATTGAGTCCACTTCACAGACAAAAGCTTAAATTGCTATAAGATTATAACATGTATGTTATATAGCATTCACAAAAGGCAAATGTAATATATAATACCTTGAGTCATTTATTGGAAGACAACTTGAGCTTACACAAATGATGAGAGAGAAGAGGAACCTCGAAAGTTACAATAGCTAAGTAAATCAAGGGTCCGATTATTAGACCCAGATGATTATGGAAATAGTGATTCAGAACATTGCAGAATCACTTTTAATATCAAAGGTACAAGAGAGATAGTAAAGTAGTCATATTGTATAATGACTCTATGATAAAGCCAGTTAGATGAGTAACAGCCTCAAAAGGAGTAAGTATGAAGCTCCTATTGGATTGTATATACACCAGAGGTGCAAGAATTATAGTAGAGCATCAAGTTGTGGATATAATTCCACCTATGTTGAAGGTTAGTTATAAAAGAGACAGAAAATATAATGCTAGATTTAAAGGTAAATGAGGTAAATGTGAAGAAGGTACGAGATACTCAAGTGCAAAATGTTGTGAATAGTCAAGACTTCAAATTGAGGGTTAGAAGCACTATGATTCAGTATCGAAAAATGATAGTTGTGTCGTCAGTGGCATATATTCTAGCCTATGGATTCTAGGTAGCAAGAAGTCTAGTTAAGAGAGTAACAAGAGTTAGAGACGATGTGATGTCTCGCTTGAGGTTCCAGAATAAAATAAGGAATTCTATGGTGCTAGAAAGTTAAAGGAAGGTTGCAAGTAGTATAAATAGATATTTGTAGATCGCAAGCTGAAGTAAGGTAGAGTGACAAAGTTTTAGGTAGAGAGGACTAAGGATAAGGAAAGGTGGGTGAGAAGGTGACGATATTAGGTAAGGCCTCAAGATTAAGCCCATCAAAAAATGAGTGTTGATGAATTCCACACATTATAGAAAGCTCATTATAACCCGAATGACCTTAGAAGATTCTAAGACTGAGTGATTTGAAGAGGTGAAATATTGCACTAGTAGTAGAATAAGGGTTTAATTGTTATAGATAAGAGAATGGCATTTTAGGCCTTTGATTGGGTAATGATTCAAGGAAAAGGAATTTTATGGGATGCTATAAAATACGGTTATTGAAGTATAGTATTGTCCCTAAGTGGATCGGGCAAACAACTATAGATGTTCCCCAATGAGACGTGAGTCCTAGTGATAATATATTATATAAGAGGTTTCAATTGTTCAGTGGTAGATTATAGATCAAAATTAAGGTGAATCAACAATAGATGGATAAATGTCCCAAAGTGTGAGATGGGATTAGGCTGTCATTCTTAAGATGAATAGTAATGAGGAAGCATTAAGGGACTTATATTTATACATATAGGATAAGCAGCAAGAGAGTAACTTGGAGTTGGGTATCAGACCTTGGTCATAATAAATCAAAGTAAGTGTTTTGGTATAATATAAGCTACCTAGATATAGTAAATCTATCACCATAGCTAGTCGAGGCTGTAAAACAAGATATAGCAATAGTCATAATTTCGACAAAGTACCGAGCAAAGAACTTTAGTATGCCTATAGATGCCCTGGAGGGACAGCTTGTCATAGATCTGTTTATGCTCACAAGATGAGTCCTAGAGATTAGCCAAAAGTGGGAGAAAAAAAAGAGAGAAGAGTCAGATAGGTGCATAGATAAGAATATGATAGAAGAGAGCAACAGTTGCGAGATTGGAAGAATTCTGACCACAGGTCGTGGTGTGAGAAAGAGGTATGAAGGGGGGAATGCCTTGGCCTTTGGATTTATTCACAAAATAGTTGCCTAGATAGAATGGACAAAAGTAAAGTATTTGTAAGAACTATAGGTTATGAGACTGATAAACGCATCAGTCAATCTTCGAGGACGAATTTTCCAAAGGGGAATGATGTTACACCCCATGTATTCGTACGTAAGAGTACGTCACAAGTCAATTGATGTTACCTTAAGAATGAAATCATCTTTGAAAAGTTTACAAAGTTAGTTAATCATATCAATGTGGAGGTTACAAATATTTAAGATTATGAATACCATGTACCAAGAGGGTTTGAAGGTTTAGAAGCTAAACGAATTGAATAAAATAAGTTTCGGCAAAAGTCGACAAGTTCGAAATTTTATAATATGTACTTTTGGGGTGAGACTAGGGTGCTTTACATTATAAGGAGATTATGTTATAGGTTATTTTAGTCGTATGATAGTTGTGTGTTATATTTTGAAGTCAAGCGAGTTGTGGAACGAAAGTTGGAAAAGGTCATCACAAGTTATATTCATAAATTTGTGAAACTTAGGTCAAATGTAGCTAAACTTTTATTCCAATATATTTGGATTTAGATGATGATTTACCTACTAAATTTAAGATCTACGAGTCTAGTTTCTAACATATTGAACCATTCATCGATACAACATCTGAGTAGAGAGACATTTGCATTATTGCAAGACTGCACAAACCAGCTCCCATGCGACCTACAAAGTCGGTGTAAACTCCAGCTTGTATTTAAGTCAATTCTAAATCATTTTTTACTCATTTTTCTCATAAAAAAGTTCCTAAACCCTCATATTGGGCAACATTTGATCAGATGTTAGTTATATAGCATGCTTACTGTGGTCGAACGCCTATGAGCGAACCCAGAATGGCCACGAAACACAGCCTAGTATGGCCGAGCATCTATAAGCAAGCCTAATACGACAGAGCAGTTACACATACCGAGCCTTATAAGGATGGGAAACTATTTTACTAACTATTTTGAGAGATTTGAGTCAGTATCAACAGGTAAGCATTTCTTCTGATTATCTTTGACTCCGAGTTACTTTCAGTTATTATATTATTAGTTAAGTTATTCGATTTCCTTACTTACTCGGTACATTATATCGTACTAATGTCCCTTTTTCCGGGAATGCTTCATTTCATACTTGCACGTCCTCATTGAAGTTGGACAGACCCTCTCCAGCAGAAAGAGTCAAACACTATCTTGGTTGGTAAGCTCCACTTCTTTGGAGTTACCTGGTCTAGACCTTGGGGTTCATTTTACATATACAAGTTTAATGGGTAGGTCGTGGCCCTGTCTCAACCATGCTATGGTTCAATTATCGCTAAAGGCTTATAGACGAGTCTTGTATATTTTGTACATTAGTAGATGCTCATGGCAGCTTTATCGGCCTGCACCCTTTATGTTTATATATATATATATATATATATATATATATATATATATATATATATAGAGAGAGAGAGAGAGAGAGAGAGAGAGAGACAGAGAGGTTTTGGGTATGTTTACCCCACAGATGAGAAAGACATTATTTTCAGGCGATTTAGAATATGGCCTCATCGGCCTAAGTTGAGATAGTCATAGAGTGGTACGATTGGGTCGAGTAGGCACCGAGTATTGATACCCAATTTTTCCCAATATACTTCAAATATGTATAAATACCTTCAAAATAGAATATACATGCATATATACGCATGCACAAGGTTTTTATATTTTTTCCATAATTTTAAGGATTTAACTTGACTTATTTCCTCTCCTTTTATTTAGAAAATTACCAATAATTATTCCCCAAGTTATTTTTATGGTAATTTTGTCATTTAATTTCTATAATTATGCCAAAATATGGTCAATATATTTTTTATGCATATAGTTGCATTTGGTTTTTTTAAAAGCTAAGTTGCATATAATTGCAATAGTAGCCCATTTAGCGTATAATTTCATTTTATATGAATAAAATTTTTCCTTATATTTTTTAAATGATAAATATATATTTTAAACCATTTTGGTACATAAAATTATTTTACAAAAATTGTTTATTATTTATTATAAATTAATGGGGAAAATTGGCTATTTGAATTACAACCAGATTTACATTGCAATTACAGCCTAAATTGAACCTAACCCCAGCCCAATTTCCTATTAAAATACCCGACCTAAACCCTGAACCTGCCAACCCAATCCAACATAAATCAAATCCTGGTCGTTGATCTCCCAGATCAACGGCCCGTGTTAATTCTTTCTTTTTTTTAATTCCTAATACCCCAAACCTTAGCCTCGTCTCCAAAAGCCCGCCACCTCTGTATCCTCTAATCTCCTCTCTTCTCTCAACCTAATCCTAGCCCCCTTTCAACCACCTCCCTTCTTCGATCTTCTCCAGCGACCACCCTTCAACCCCTAAGCCTCCAATGGCTCCTCAATTGTAATGTTCATCATCTCTTAGCCCATTAAGTACCCTGGGCACACCGACTTGTACCTAGGGTTTGCTGTTTTGGCTTTTCATGGCTACTACAGTGTGATTTTAAGTGAAATCACAAAGTATTTGTTACGATCTTTGAGTTTCTAAACAGGTTCTTCCATCTCTACTTGGGTTTCTTCTGAAACCCTAATTTTTGTTTACATCTCTTAGATCTGAGCTATTTTTAAGCGATTCGAGTCTATTCCTTTTATGTTTTTCACTGTTATTGAACCTCTTTTGTAAAAATCATCGATTTCAAGTTGTTTTCACTTTCTTCTAAAGTTATGGTTTCTTTTCCGAACATCTTCTACACTATTTTCTTATTTGTTTTTCAACTCGCCTACGTTATAATCCCTAATATTTCTAGATTTGCTTTGTTTGGTTATGTGTGTTAGCATGGCTACTCAATTCTTGTTAAGTTTCTGTGGTTACCTTTCATCGAATATGTTCTTACTGAGTTCTTAGCCTAACTTATACGACCTCTTTGTGATTATGTTCATCGATTGTTCAAGACTTACCTCTTTCTATCTATATTGTTGACCCTGCATGTTTGCTACGTCTAGTTGTTCTTACTCTATTTATATGCCAAGTATTGTCAT
>MU705290.1:2151-16723 GCA_026770625.1 Nicotiana glauca | reverse complement strand
GGACTTAGCTTTCGTATTTTCTTTTTCGTTCTTTTTCTCTAATTTTTCTTCTTTTCTTCATTTTTCTTTCTTTATTCTCTTATTTCTTTATTTTCTCTTCGATTCTTGACTTTCCAGTGTTTTAGAGACTCTGGTCTCTTTTAGCAATTGATCCTCCAGGCAGATTCTAATAATCTTGTTTGGATGTAAAAAAAAGGTGGTATTTGAGGACCAAGGTTCGATCTGAAAGGGTTTTGAGTTTGAGTGTCCGTTGGAGTAGGGTTTCGGCGTGACATTTTTGAAGATTCGAGAAACAGGGCTAATATTCGAGAAATGGGACTTAGGTAGGGTGAAAGAGGAGCTCAAGGCAGTTCTATGGTGTTAAGGGTGGGGGCTGGTTCATAGGTTAGTGGTCGCCGGCTAGGGTTCCGGCGACCTGTTATTCAAGATTTGAAAAGAACGACGGAGTTTTGGATGAAACTGGTGTGATGGGGTGATAGAGGAGAAGGGGAAGGTTCAGTGGTGTGAAAATTGGTCGGGGAAGATGACCAGAAATAGACCACCGGTAGGGTTCCGGTGATCTCAGCCAGAGAGAAAAAGGGAGATAAGGCGGCTAGGGTTAATGTATTGAATGTAGAGTGTGTATAATGATATGAACGGGGTGTATTGATATATTAAATGTATAATGATGGTTCTCAACCGTTGGATTAGTTTAAACGAATGGCCAGGATCACTTTGGCCTTAAAACGGCGACGTTTGATTTAAATGAATCCTTACTCCTGTCCGTTAGATTAGCTTCTTGGACGGTTGTGATTTATTCTTTTAACGATGTCGTTTGGCTCTTATGTAACACTGATTTCATCCGTTTGATCAATTAAATGGACGGCTGTGATTATTTCCTTTAACGACGTCGTTTTATTTATTTTAACCATCGCCCATCTTGGTTCGTTTGATTGAATCATCAACGGCCTAGATTTGTTCGAACCAAACGTTGTCATTTTAGCTTTGTATTGAGAACTGGCCGGTTTAAATTTGAGATTGGGCCAGGTCTGTTAAAATTTTAATTGGGCTGATGAATTTTGTGATTTGGCCCAATTTTGATATACATTGCATTTTGTATTTATACATTGTATTTTTTCTTGTATTTTCGTATTTTGTATATATATTTTTTGACTTGTATTTAATTATACTGTATTTTTCTTGTGTTTTATACCTGATGTATTTTTCCTTTTATTTTGTATATATTTTTTATTTTTCCTTGATTTTCTAATTTCCTAATAATTACCTTTCATTTTTGGTATTTTCAAGCTAATTTCATTTTGTATTTTTGTTTCAATTTCTTTATTTCCAACAATTAAAACACCACTAATACTTTCTACACAATAATCAACCAATTTCAATCAAAATTATTATTTTTATTTTTATTTTGGAATTAATTGCTTAGGGCAAAAATTACGTGCTCACAAGTATGGAATCATAACTTCCTCTTGATTGACTATGATTTCCTTATTTTATGGTTTTATTGAAAGACCTTTTTTTAAACCCTAAATTTCTACCTCATCTGTATAAATTAACAGATTCTCCTACCTTTTTTGCCATGGTACTTTATTCTTATTGAAGTATTTCCTTAATAGGAGCTTTCTGAGCTTAGACCTAATTGTCTACCCTATACTTACTGAATTTGAACCTTTCCTTATTAGTTGTACATTGATTTTATTCCTTATTTATCACGTGTTCTTGCCGTTTGAAGTTAACTCCTCAACTAAAGAGAGTACTTACCTTGATTTCCTGACTGATTGATTCTGAGTTCCTTAATTACTAATGGACTTTGATTTTTACTTTATTTACTACCTGCTTTCAAACTATAAATACCCTAGACTTTCATTAAAAAAAGACTCTTGGTTCGAAAGCTATCTCTTACACTTAAAATTGCTGCTCTCTCTTATGACAATTGCTACTGCTCTAAAGTTAGTCGGTTGCAAGCCAAGGGTAACCATTGTGTTCTCCTGTTCTTTCAATTTGCTTACCGGTATGTTCTACTTCCAATTCAAAGTTCCAGCAACAATATGATTCTCTTATTGTTTCAGTTCATCATGTTTCTAGTTTTCTTCTATTTATGATTTTGTTGTGAAACATGTAGTTGATGTTTAGATTATTATGTACTCCACTCCCTTTAGATTAGTATATTACCTCTCTTTGTGTTTCTGAGCATGTCTATACCAATTATCACTTACTTTTTATGTGCCTACCATCATGTCCCATAAATCTCAAAATCCTTATCACCCCTGTATATGAGTTTGTTTTTTTTGTCTAGTTTTTACTATGTCTGGTCAGCTGTTTCTGAGCATGTCGATACAAAAATTCCCAGATCTTTGTTTAATTATGTGTCCTTTGTATTCCCAAACCCCTTAACCCTTGTTTGTGGCTACTGAACTTGCGTTGGTGCTGTGACTCCTAGCTGTGTATGAACATGTCCTAAGGTGTAGTGTTTGGACTTCTATTCATTTGATCAATGTTTTTTTCAAACAGTCTCTGTGTTTTACTAAATTACTTTCAATAAACTTCCTTTAATACAATTTTTTCACTAAAACTTTTCAATTTGTGTCAATCACTTCCACTCTACTCTTAAGTCAATAAGTTCAGCCCCCTAAAGTATATGTAATACCTTGGGATCCTCTTGAGAACCCTCTGAACTCTGGCACACTGAGGCTGGACCTTTCACACTGTACTTGTTCAATTTTTGGTTACCAAGTCTAGGTGTAAGCACTGCCCGGGATCCTTGAGATTCTTAGGGAACTTTGATGCACCTAGACTCTAACATTGTCTATGGAATTGAGGTATTTGAGGCTATTGGAGGCATTGGGAATCTGTGCCTAATTGAAGGCTCCCTATAGAATAGCTTCTTATTTTCTAATTTACTTATGTAATTCCTTCATTGGTCTGTAATAACTTGTAAATAATTTTTTTGTGTATTTAGTGAAAGGGATGGGTAGATACATGTTTTATGGGGTAATAATGTATAAATCATGATCATAGTACTTTACATTTTAATTCGATTGTCTTGCCAACTAGAAATCATGTTCATAGGGCTTTTACATCTTGTTATACTTATCTCACCACGAAAAGAACCATGCCTATAGGTTTCAATTAATTATGTAATTGAAATTATGCCTTCAAGGTCTTAAGTTCAGATTAACTAATAGATGCCATGTCTATATTACTTAATCCAAATTATGTTATGGCAAGTGTTTTGCATGTTTTCATGTATGTATGTGTTAAATTAGTTGAAAAAATACATGCCATGCCTATAGGATGCAATTTAACCCAGATTCTGTTATAATGAGTGTTATGTATGTTTCTGTCACGACCCTAGTTCACCGATCGTGAACATGTCATAATGGCACCTAGTCCCCACCGCCAGGTAAGCCAAATATTGCGGAAAAAAGTAATACTTGTGGAAAACAGAATAAACCAAATTAAATAACTGGAAGAAAATGGTACTGGATGCCACTCAGCATGTACAACTCAATAAAACACAAGTCTAACGCTATTCCCAAAGACCCGGAAACTCACGGGCAACACAGGCTATAGAAATGTACAGTATGGCTCCAAAACTCCAGAATATTCTAACAACCGAAAGAGAGAAAATTAGATACTAAAGATAGAGTAAGAAGAAGACTCGTCGATCTACGGATGCAACAGAACTACCTCAAAGTCTCTGTGGTACTCCTGCCTAACTGATAGTGCGCTTGAGTAGAGGTACCTGAATGATCTGCACATGAAAAACATGCGCAGGAAGGGCATGAGTACACCACAACGGTACTCAGTAAGTGCCAAGCCTAATCTCGGTTGGATAGTGACGAGGAAGGTTAGGTCCCTATTGAGATAATAATAATAATAATAATAATAATAATAATAATAATAATAATAATAATAATAATAATAATAATAATAATAATAATAATAATAATAATAATAATAATAATAATAATAATAATAATAATAATAATAATAATAATAATAATAATAATAATAATAATAATAATAATAATAATAATAATAATAATAATAATAATAATAATAATAATAATAATAATAATAATAATAATAATAATAATAATAATAATAATAATAATAATAATAATAATAATAATAATAATAATAATAATAATAATAATAATAATAATAATAATAATAATAATAATAATAATAATAATAATAATAATAATAATAATAATAATAATAATAATAATAATAATAATAATAATAATAATAATAATAATAATAATAATAATAATAATAATAATAATAATAATAATAATAATAATAATAATAATAATAATAATAATAATAATAATAATAATAATAATAATAATAATAATAATAATAATAATAATAATAATAATAATAATAATAATAATAATAATAATAAGGTGACGGAAACAATCTAAATAAAGTCTACAACAAAAATCTGAACCGGATAAGCACAGGAGAGCAGTAATAGAAAGTAACTGTAACAATACAAGTAAATATTGTCCTCAACCAGGAATAGTAACCGTAAATCTATTGGTAACCCGAGGATCTCTTGGTATCCTCATCATGTGTACTAGGGATCTCTTGATATCCCGAGGATCTCTTGGTATCCTCAATAAGTGAGTCAGGGATCTCTTGGTATCCCGAGAATCTTTTGGTATCCTCAATAAGTGAGTCGGGGATCTCTTGGTATCCCAATGTGTGTGTGTGTGTGTGTGTGTGTGTGTGTGTGTGTGTGTGTGTGTATATATATATATATATATATATATAAACACGTGCCAAGGATCTCTTGGTATCCCGCACCTTCAATCCAGAATAAGTCAAGTATAGGGGGATCTCCCGGGAAGCCGTCCCGTAGTCCCAATTTAAAGCACACCATAACAACAACTAATAATCTCATAATAAATGCTAAACCAGTACAAGTAATAGAAATTTCTAACCTATCATGCTTCACAGAGTGCAAATAGTACAGTTAAACAATTTAAGCAAGTAAGTCAGCTAAGCATGCTTATCTAAGCTAGCAAGGTCTAAACCTAAAATTTAAATGAACAAGTGAACAGAAAAACTCAATGTAATTACTCCAATTAGAAACAAGTTTACAACAATTTACTCAAGTACGCGCTCGTCACCTCACGTACGAGGCATTCAAATATTCAGAACATATCCTTAGGGGAAAAGTCCCCCACACAAGGTTAGACAAGCCACTTACCTCGAACCTGCTCAATATCACTAGAAACTGCGCCTTTTCCACGAGTATCTGACTCCAAATGGCCCAAATCTATCCAAGTCAATTACATATCGTAAATAATATTGCAAACAACTGATTCCATTATAGAAATTAAAGCTAGGGCGCGAAAATAGGTAAAATGACCAAAATGCCCCTCCAGCCAACGTCTCGGAATCAAATAATTTTCACATTTTCAGAACCCACGTACTCTCATGAGTCTAACGATATAAAAATCTCCCAAATCGGAGGTCAAATGCCCCCTCAAAACCCCAAAGTTTGGTCTACGAACTTTTACCCCAAATTACCAAGTTTTTTATCCTAAATTCGAATTCAAATGATGTATTTAGCTATATAATGATGAAATATAATAAAAAGGGATCAAGGAAACGTTACCCAATGATTTTCTCTGCAAAATTCACTCAAAATTGCCTTCTCCCGAGCTCTCAATCGATTTCCAACTTATGAAATTAAACTCTCGAAATTTTCTATTTCTGTCCAGAGATTTCCACTTCTGCGGACAAGGGACCGCTTTTGCGGCTTCTCATTAAAGGGCAGGTTCTGCTTCTGCTTATGCGGTACCGCTTATGCGGTCAATAAACCGCTTTTGCGGTTCCTGAGGGGGAGACCAAATCTCGCTTCTGCGATAAGGGGGCCGCTTCTGCGGTCCCCAAACCGCAGAAGCAAAAATACAAGAAGAATAAAGACACCAGTTGCTGCAAACTTAGAGATTTTCCCCCGTTAACCACCCGAAATAATCCCGAGGTCCCCGGGACCTCAACCAAAAGTACCAATACCACCTAATACCTCATTAAAACTTGTACCAATCCTTAAAACACCTAAAACAACACCGGAAATTCAATTAAATCAAAGATTCAGGCCTAAGAACTTCAAATTCCAACAAAACACACTTTCGATCAAAAATCTAACTGAAACTTCCAGAATTCAAATCCGACCCTCAAATAAAAACTCACTATTGGACCAGAAACTTCAAAAATTCAAACTTCGGAATTTCATGCGTAAATGAGCTACGAACCCCAAAAATACATTCCGAACACGCTCCCAACCCCGAAATCACCTAACGGAGCTAATGGAACCATTAGATTTCCATTCCGAGGTCGTCTTCACATTGTTCCGAATACGGACCATTTTTTAACTCTTACCCAAAACGCTCCGACTCCTAACACCGAACATCCCGGCAAACCAAAATAGCAGAAAAGAACTTAGGGGAAGTAGTTAATGGGGAATCGGGGCGTAAATCCCAAAAACAACTGGCGGGTCGTTACATCCTCCTATGCTTAAACTTTCGTTCGTCCTCAAACGAGAATAGAAAACATACATGAAGTAGTGAAAAGATGAGGGTATTGGTTGCGCATAACCTGCTCGGTCTCCCAAGTCACCTCCTTGGCTGGCTGACCCCGCCACTGGACCTTCACTGAAGCAATGTTCTTTGACCTCAACTTTCTAATCTGCCTGACCAAAATGGCCACTGGCTCCTCAACATAGGATAGATCCTTGTCCAACTGGACTGAACTGAATTCCAACACGTGCAATGGATCACCGTGATATCTCCGGAGCATTGAAACATGAAATACTACATGAACTCCGGCTAGGCTGGGAGGTAAGGCAAGCTCATAAGCAACCTCCCCAACTCACCTCAAGATCTCAAAAGGCCCAATAAACCTCGGACTCAGCTTCCCTTTCTTTCCAAACCTCATGACGCCCTTCATAGGCGAGACCCAAAGCAGAACCCGCTCACCTACCATATATGCAACATCACGAACCTTCTTGTCCGCGTAACTCTTTTGTCTGGACTGGGATGCACGGATTCTATCCTGAATCACCTTAACCTTCTCCATTGCATCCTGAACCATCTCTATGCCCAATAGCCTGGCCTCACCCGGCTCAAACTAACCCACCGGAGATCTACACCTCCTACCATATAAGGCCTCATACGGCGCCATCTGAATGCTGGACTGATAACTGTTGTTATAAGCAAACTCCGCCAGTGGAAGGAAATGATCCCATGACCCTCCAAACTCAATCACGCATGCATGAAGCATATCCTCCAGAATCTGAATAGTGCGCTCGGACTGTCCGTCCGTCTGGGGGTGAAATTTCGTGCTCAACTCCACCCGAGTGCCTAACTCCTGCTGCACGGCTCTCCAGAATCGCGAGGTAAACTGCGTACCTCTGTCTGAGATGATAGAAACTGGAATACCATGAAAACGGACGATCTCCCTAATATAAATCTCTGCCAACCGCTCTGATGAATAAGTGGTACACATAGGTATGAAATGAGCGGACTTGGTCAGTCGATCCACAATGACCCAAATAGAATCATACTTCTTCACGATCCGTGGGAGTCCAGATACGAAGTCCATGGTGATACGCTCCAACTTCCACTCCGGGATCTCTATCTGCTAAAGAAACCCACCCGGACGCTGGTGCTCATACTTCACCTGCTGGAAGTTGAGGCATCTAGACACGTAGTCAACTATATCCTTCTTCATCCACCTCAACCAGTAGTGCTGCCTCAAATCCTGATACATCTACGCGGCACCCGGATGGATGGAATACCGCGAGCTATGGGCCTCTGCTAGAATCAACTCTCGAAGATCATCGACATTGGGCACACAAATCTGGCCCTGCATCCTCAATACTCCATCATCCTCGATGGTCACATCTCTGGCGTCACCACGCTGAACTCTGTCCTGAAGAACAAGCAAATGAGGGTCATTATACTACCGCTCCCTGATACGATCAAATAGGGAAGACCGAGAGACCACACAGGCTAGGACCCGACTGGGCTTCGAAAGGTCCAATCTCACGAACTGGCTGGCTAAAGCCTGAACATCCATCGCCATGGGTCTCTCTGAGGCTGGTAAATAGGCTAAACTCCCCAAACTCTCCGCCCAGCGACTCAAGGCATCGGCTACCACATTGGCCTTGTTGGGGTGATAAAGAATAGTAATATCATAATCCTTTAACAACTCCAACCATCTCCTCTGACGCATATTCAGGTCCTTCTGGTTAAGCAAGTGCTGCAAACTCCGATGGTCAGTATAGATCTCACAAGGCACCCCGTACAAATAATGACACCAGATCTTCAAGGCATGAACAATAGCAGCTAACTCAAGATCGTGGACAGGGTAGTTCTTTTCATGTACCTTCAATTGTCTAGATGCGTAGGCAATTACCCTACCGTCCTACATCAATACCGCTCCAAGTCCAACACTTGAGGCATCACAATAAACTGTATAGGACCCCGAACCGATAGGCAACATCAAGATTGGGGTTGAAGTCAAAGTTGTCTTGATCTTTTGGAAGCTCGCCTCACACTCCTCCGTCCACTGAAATGGGGCACCCTTTTGGGTCAATCTACTCATAGAGGCCGAAATCGACGAAAACCCCTCCACAAAGCGACGGTAATAACCCGCCAAGCCGAGGAAACTACGAATCTCTGTAGCTGAGGAGGGTCTGGGCCAACTCTGCACGGCCTCTACCTTCCTCGAATCCACTCAAATGCCCTCACTCGATACCACGTGTCGTAGGAATGCCACAAAACTCAGTCAGAACTCACATTTTGAGGACTTTGCATATAATTTCTTCTCTCTCAAAGTCTGAAGCACTATCCTTAGGTGCTGCTCATGATCTTCCCGACTCCAGGAATATATGAGAATATCATCAATAAAAACGATAACGAATGAGTCAAGATATGGCCTGAATACACTGTGCATCAAATGCATAAAAGTTGGCGGGGCATTATTCAGCCCAAAAGACATAACAAGGAACTTGTAATGACCATACCGAGTCTTGAAGGCAGTATTCGGGATATATGGCTCCTGGATCTTCAACTGATGATAACCTAAGCACAAATCGATCTTGGAAAACACATGTGCGCCCTGAAGCTGGTCAAACAGATCATCAATACGAGGTAAAGGACATCGGTTCTTCGCTGTAACTTTGTTCAACTGGCGATAATCAATGCACATACGCATAGAACCATCCTTTTTCTTCACAAACAAGACAGGAGCACCGCATGGCAAAACACTGGGCCGAATAAAACCCTTACCTAGCAATTCCTGCAATTGATCCTTCAACTCCTTCAACTCAGGAGCAGCCATGCGAAACAGAGGAATAGAAATGGGCTGAGTGCCTGGCAACAGATCAATGCCAAAATTGATATCTCTATCAGGCGGCATGCCCGGAAGATCAGCTGGAAACACATCAGGGAAATCCCGTACCACTGGAACTGAATCGACAGAAGGGGTGTCAACACTAATATCTCTCACATAAGCTAAATACACGGCACACCCCTCCTCAACCATATGTTGATCTTTAAGGAAAGAGATAACTCTACTGGGAGTATGATCTAAAGTACCGCTCCACTCAATACGTGGAACACCTGGCATAGCCAGCGTCACGGTCTTGGCGTGACAATCAAGAATAGCATGATGGGGTGAGGACCAGTCCATGCCCAGAATAATATCAAAATCGACCATACCGAGTAATAATAGATCTGCCCTGGTCTCAAAACCCTGAATAGTAACCAAACACAATCGGTAAGCGCGGTCCACAATAAGAGAATCTCCCATAGGAGTAGAAACATAAACGGGGGCACTCAAAGAATCCCGAGGCACACCTAAATGTGAAGCAAAATAAGAAGACACATACAAATAAGTAGAACCTGGATCGAATAGAACTGATGCCTCTCTGTGACAAGCCAGAATAATACCTGTGATGATTGAATCAGAGGCAACCGCCTCAGTGCGAGCAGGAATGCAATAATATCTGGCCCGACCCCTCTCACGAGGGTGACTTCTATCTCCCCTGCCTCCGCTATTGGCTGGCTGGGCAGGTAGGGTAGCAGCGGGAGCTGGAACCATAGCCTGAGAACTCTGAGGAGCACTTTGTGGCTGAGAAGTCAGCGGAGGTGAACTCCTGCCTAATATAAGGCAATCCCTCACCACATGATAGGTGTCACCACACTCATAGAAAGCTTTGGGAGGATGCGGTGGTTGTGACTGGATCGAAATAGGCCTGCTGGACTGACCTCTGGAAGCACCCCGCGTAGGAGGCGCGCTAGAAACTGGAGGTACATAATAAGTCTCATGAGGTGCAGGCGGAGCTGGAGTACTGCCAGCTGCTGGCAAAGTTGAATGTACAAGGCAACCAGAATAACCCCTACCATAAAGACCTGTTGATGGGGTACGAGGACCAGAGTAGTGACCCGACTCTCGAGACCTCTTGGCCTCCCTCTCCCCTCGCTCCCTGGTGAGCATACCCTCAATCCTCTTAGCAATGCTCACTACCTACTGGTAAGGAATATCCATCTCCAACTTTCAGGCCATGCTGGACTGGATGGGCGGAATAAGACCCTATATAAACATCTGAACTCTCTTTCGAACCATGGCAACCAAAGTCGGTGCATGTCTAGCCAACCTGGTATAACAGATGGCATACTCTGAGACTTTCATAGCACCCTAGCATAAGCGCTCAAACTCAGCGTGCCATGAATCCCTGAGACTTTGTCTCATAAACATGTCTGAGAACTGGGTCTAAGTCACTGAAGCAGCCTCGACTGGACTGTCTATCTCATAAGTACGCCACCAATCATAGGCGACTCCCCGAAGCTGAAAGGCGGTGAAAGAAACCTCGCTAGACTCCATTATGCCTATATTGCGAAGGATGCGATGACACTCCTCTAAAAATCCCAAGGCATCATCTGATTCTAGGCCACTAAACACTGGGGGATCATATTTCTTGAACCTCTCTAGTCTACGTTACTCGTCCTCTGAAGCAGCTGACCCATCCTTGTGCTGGACTAGCACTGCAGACGGTACATGAATAACCTCTGGGACCTGCTCCATCTGCACTCTCTACTCAGGAGTGTGAGCTGCGGGAGTCTGGGCCCCTCCCCCGGCCTGGGATGTGGCTGTAGCGAGGGGAAGCAACCCCGCCTGAGCCAAGGTAGTGTACATGCTCATGAACTGAGCTAGAGTCTCATGGAGAACTAGAGTAGTAGTAGCTGTGGTCGGTGTACCAGGCACCTGAGCTCCAACTGGATTTGTTGGTGGTACCTCAGCGGCAACTCGCGCGGGTGTTGTGGATGTACCTCATGTGCATCCTCGACCTCTACCCCGGCCCCGGCCCCGGCCTCTGACGGCGGTAGTAGGGGGAGCGGGTGCATGGTCCTCTCGTGTAGCATGTGTCCTCACCATCTGGAGAGAATAAAAGACCGAAGTTTAGAATTTGATGTCAAACATATCGCACGACAAAGAATTCAAAAGAAATGAAGATTTTTCCTAAATAGTTACATAGCCTCTCGTAGATAAGTACACACGTCTTCGTACCGATCAGCGAGACTCTAATAAACCGGCCTGTGTTCCGTGACTCATATGAACCTAGAGCTCTGATACCAACTTGTCACGACCCTAGTTCACCGATCGTGAACATGTCGTGATGGCACCTAATCCCCACGACCTGGTAAGACAAATATTGCTGAAAAATATAATAATTGCGGAAAAAAGAATAAACCAAATTAAATAACTGGAAGAAAATGGTGCTTGATGCCACTCGGCATGTACAACTCAATGAAACACAAGTCTAATGCTATTCCCAAAGACCCGAAAACTCACAGGCAACACAAGCTATAGAAATGTACAGTATGGCTCCAAAACTCCAAAATATTCTAACAACCGAAAGAGAGAAAACTAGATACTAAAGATAAAGTAAGAAAGAGACTCGTCGATCTGCGGACGCAGTAGAACTACCTCAAAGTCTCTGTGGTCCTCCTGCCTCACTGGTAGTGCGCCTGAGTAGAGGTACCTGAATGATCTGCACATGAAAAACATGTGCAGGAAGGGCATGAGTACACCACAGCGGTAGTCAGTAAGTGCCAAGCCTAACCTCGGTTGGGTAGTTACGAAGAAGGTCAGGGCCCTATTGAGATAAACATAAGAATAATAATAAGGTGACGGAAACAATCTAAATAAAGCCGACAAGAAAAATCTGAACCGGATAAGCACAAGAGAGCAATAATAGAAAGTAACGGTAACAATACAAGTAAATACTCTCCTCAACTAGGAATAGTAACCGTAAATCTATTGGTAGCCTGAGGATCTCTTGGTATCCTCATAATGGGTACTAGGGATCTCTTGGTATCTCGAGCATCTCTTGGTATCCTCAATAAGTGAGTCAGGGATCTCTTGGTATCCCGAGGATCTCTTGGTATCCTAAATAAGTGAGTTGAGGATCTCTTGGTATCCTAATGTATATATATATATATATATAGAAACACATGCCAGGGATCTCTTGGTATCCCGCACCTTTAATCCAGAATAAGTCAAGTACAGGGGGATCTCCCGGGAAGCCGTCCCGTAGTCCCAATTTAAAGCACACCATAACAACAACTCATAATCTTAGAATAAATGCTAAAGCAGTACAAGTAATAGAAATTTCTAACCTATCATGCTTCAAAGAGTGCAAATAGTACAGTTAAACAATTTAAGTAAGTAAGTCAGCTAAGCATGCTTCTCTAAGCTAGCAAGGTCTAAACCTACAATTTAAATGAACAAGTGAACAGAAAATCTCAATGTAATTACTCCAATTAGAAACGGGTTTACAAATATTTGCTCAAGTACGCGCTCGTCACCTCACGTACGAGGCATTCAAATATTCAAAACATGTCCTAAGGGGAAAAGTCCCCCATACAAGGTTAGACAAGCCATTTACCTCGAACCGGCTCAATATCACTAGAAACCGCACCTCTGCCCCGAGTATTCGACTCCAAATGGCCTAAATCTATTCAAGTCAATTACATATCGTAAATAATATTGCAAACAACTGATTCCACTATAGAAATTAAAGCTAGGGTGCAAAAATAGGTAAAATGACCAAAATGCCCTTCCAGCCAACGTCTCGGAATCAAATAATTTTCACATTTTCAGAACCCTCGTACTCTCACGAGTCTAACCATATAAAAATCTTCCAAATCGGAGGTCAAATGACCCCTCAAAACCCCAAAGTTTGGTCTATAAACTTTTACCCCAAATTACCAAGTTTTTGATCCTAAATTCGAATTCAAATGATGTATTTAGCTATATAATGATGAAATATAATGAAAAGGGATCAAGAAAACGTTACCCAATGATTTTCTCTCCAAACCTCACTCAAAATCGCCTTCTGCCGAGCTCTCAATCGATTTCCAACTTATGAAATTAAACCCTCGAAATTTTCTATTTTTGTCCAGACATTCCCGTTTCCGCGGACAAGGGACTGCTTCTGCGGTCCCGCTTAAGCGGTAAAACAACCGCTTTTGTGGCTTCTCATTAAAGGGCAGGTTTTGCTTCTGCGGATAAATAACCGCTTCTGCAGTACCGCTTATGCGGTCAATAAACCGCTTCTGCCATTCCTGAAGGGGAGACAAAATCTCGCTTCTGCGATAAGGGGGCCGCTTCTGCGGTCCCCAAACTGCAGAAGAGAAAATACCAGAAGAATAAAGACACCAGCTGCTGCAAACATAGAGATTTTCCCCTGTTAACCACCCAAAATTATCCCGAGGCGCCCGGGACCTCAACCAAAAGTACCAATACCACCTAATACCTCATTCAAACTTGTAGCAATCCTTAAAACACCTAAAACAACACCGGAAATCCAATTAAGTCAATGATTCAAGCCTATAACTTCAAATTCCATCAAAACACACTTTCGATCAAAAATCTAACCGAACCTTGCCCGAATGACCTAAAATTTTGCACGCACGTCCCAAATGACATGACGGAGCTACAGCAACTTCCGTAATTCAAATCCGACCCTCGGATCAAAAACTCACTATCTGACCGGAAACTTCAAAAATTCAAAACTTTGGCATTTCAAGCCTAAATGACCTACGAACCCCCAAAATACATTCTGAACATGCTCCCAACCCCTAAATCACCTAACTGAGCTAACAGAACCTTCAGATTTCCATCCTGAGGTCGTCTTCACACTGTTCTGAATACGGACCATTTTCCAACTCTTAAGCTATCATTTAGGGACTAAGTGTCCCAAAATGCTCCGACTCCTTGTGAGCACGTGAGTTTTGCTCCCACAACAACTACTCCCGAAAAATTATAAAATAAAATAGTTTTGTTATCACATTTTGATGGATTGTGCATTATCTTTCTTTAGCATCCTGTATATGTGTTTATTTGCTAGAACTAACTAAAATACAAAATATGTGTCGCAAGCATTGCTAAATTAATTGACCACAAAATATCTAGAAGAAAATTACAAAAATATATATATGTATTATTGCATTGTTGTTATTTGGTTTGAGTTAAAATATGTGAT
>MU705286.1:0-11668 GCA_026770625.1 Nicotiana glauca | reverse complement strand
CCGGGTGTACCGAGGATCGAGTGGCATGGTGTGACTGACTATGTTCCTAGCAGGGTGATTTCATTCCTAAAGGCCTAACGTATGGTTGGGAAGGGTTGTCTTTCAAATTTGGCATTTGTGAGGGATGATGGAGCCGAGACTCCTAGCATTGATTCTGTCCCAGTTGCGAGGGAGTTTCCCGATATTTTTCCTACAGACATGTCGGGCATGCAACCAGACAGGGACATTGATTTTGGTATTGACCTGGTGCCGGGCACTCAGCGCATTTCCATTCCTCCGTATCGTATGGCACTAGAGGAGTTGAAAAAATTGAAGGATCAAATTCAGGAACTCCTAGATAAGGGGTTCATTCGGCCTAGTGTGTCACCGTGGGGTGCACCGGTTCTATTTGTGAAGAAGAAGGATGGCACCATGAGAATGTGCATTGACTACAGGAAATTGAACAAAGTAACAGTGAAGAACAAGTATCCCCTGCCTCGTATTAATGATTTATTTGACCAGCTTTAGGGGGCGAGGGTATTCTCCAAGATTGATCTCCGTTCAAGCTATCACCAGTTGAAGATCAGGGATTTAGATATTATGAAGACAGCTTTCAGGACTAGATATGGGCACTATGAGTTTCTTGTCATGTCTTTCGGACTGACTAATGCCCCAGCAGCGTTCATGCATATGATGAACAATGTATTTCGGCCGTATCTGGATTCATTCGTTATTGTTTTATTGATGATATTCTGGTGTACTCGCGCAGCCAGGAGGAGCACGCATAATATTTGCGACTTGTATTGCAGAGATTGAGGGAGGAGAAACTTTATGCAATGTTCTCCAATTGTGAGTTTTGGCTCAGCTCAGTAGCTTTCTTGGGACACGTGGTGTCTAGCGAGGGTATTCAGGTCGACCCGAAGAAGATAGAGGCGGTGCAGAGTTAGCCCAGACCGACCTCAACCATAGAGATTCATAGTTTCCTTGGGTTGGCAGGTTATTATCGCCGGTTTGTTCAAGGATTTTCCTCTATTGCATTGCCCTTGACCAAGTTGACTCAGAAGGGTGCTCCTTTTGTATGGTCGGACGAGTGCGAGGAGAGCTTTTGGAAGGTCATGATAGCTTTGACCACGACTCCAGTATTGGTTTTGCCCTCAGCCGCAGGTTCTTATACTGTGTATTGTGATGCTTCGAGAGTTTGGATCGGATATGTATTAATGCAGGAGGGTAGAGTTATTTCTTATGCTTCTCGTCAGCTAAAGCCCCACGAGAAGAACTATCCTGTACATGATTTGGAGTTCGCTGCTATAGTTCATGCTTTGAAGATTTGGAGGCACTACTTGTATGGTGTATCTTGTGAGGTATTCATCGATCATCATAGTCTTCAGCATTTGTTTAAGCAGAAGGACCTTAATTTGAGGCACCGGAGGTGGCTAGAGTTGCTTAAGGACTATGATATTACCATTCGGTATCACCAAGGGAAGGCCAATGTAGTGGCCGATGCTTTGAGCCGAAAGGCAGTTAGTATGGGGAGCTTGGCATACATTACAGTTGGGGAGAGGCCCTTTGCAATTGATGTTCAGGCTTTGGCCAATCAGTTGGTAAGACTAGATATTTCGGAGCCCAGTCGGGTGTTGGCCTGTATGGTTTCTCAGTCTTCCTTGTATGATCGCATCATAGAGCGCCAATATGATGATCCACATTTGCTTGTCCTTAAGAACAGGGTCCAGCATGATGATGCCAGAGACGTGACCATTGGTGAGGATGGTGTGTTGCGGATGTAGGGCCGGATTTGTGTGCCCAATGTGGATAGGCTTCGGGAGTTGATATTGGAGGAGGCCCACAGCTCGCGGTATTCCATTCATCCGGGTGCCGCAAAGATGTATCAGGATTTGAGACAACATTATTGGTGAAGGAGGATGAAGAAGGTTATTATGGGGTTTATGGCTCGGTGTCTCAACTGTCAGCAGCTAAAATATGAGCATCAGAGGCCGGGTGGATACTTCAGCGGATGATTATTCCCGAGTGGAAGTGGGAGAGGATTACTATAGATTTTGTGAGTGGTCACCCTCGGACTTTGAAGAAGTTTGATTCGATTTGGGTGATTGTGGACAGGCTGACCAAGTCCGCGCACTTCATTTTGGTATGTACTACCTATTCTTTGGAGCGGCTGGCAGGGATCTTTATCCGGGATATTGTCTGATTGCATGGGGTTCCAGTGTCTATTATCTCAGATAGGGGTTCTCAGTTCTGGAGGACATTTCAGCGAGAGTTGGGTACGCAGGTAGAGTTGAGCATAGCATTTTATCCTCAGATGGATGGGTAGTCTGAGCGTACTATTCAGATATTGTAGGACATGCTGCGTGCCTGTGTTATTGATTTTGGAGGTTCTTGGGATGAGTTTTTTCCGCTTGCAGAGTTTGCCTACAACAACAGTTATCAGTCGAGCATTCAGATGGCTCCGTATGAGGCGTTGTACGGGAGGCATTATAGATCTCATGTGGCATCGTTCGAGCCCGGTGAGGCTAGGTTATTGGGGACAGAGATGGTTCAGGATGCCTTAGAGAAGGTGAAGCTGATTCAGGAGAGGCTTCGTACAGCAAAGTCGCGTCAGAAGAGCTATGCGGACCGGAAGGTTCGGGATGTGTCTTATATGGTCGGTGAGAAGGTCTTGCTGAAGGTTTCGCCCATAAAGGGTGTCATGCAGTTTGGGAAGAAAGGGAAGCTGAGTCCGCAGTTTATTGGACCTTTTGAGGTACTTTAGAGGATTGGGGAGGTGGCTTATGAGCTTGCCTTGCCACCCAGCTTGTCGGGCGTGCATTCGGTATTTCATGTTTCTATGCTCCGGAAGTATGTTGGGGACCCGTCTCATGTCTTGGATTTCAACACTGTTCAGTTGGATGATGATTTGACTTATGATGTGGAGCCAGTGGCTATTTTGGGTCGTCAGGTTTGAAAGTTGAGATCAAAGCATATAGCTTTGGTGAAAGTGTAGTGGAGAGGTCGGCCCATGGAGGAGGCTACTTGGGAGATCGAGCAGGAGATGTGGAGCAGATATCCTCACCTGTTTGTGGCTTCTGGTATGTTTCTTGACCCGCTCGAGGACAAGCGTTTGTTTTAGTTGGGGAGGATGTGACGACCTGGCCCGTTGTCACGTGAGTTACCGCCCCATTTCCCCCATCTTATGTTTCTCTATCCTTCATTATCGATATTTGATGTGATCGAGTTGAATTGGATTGGTTTTGGTAGGAAACGAGACACGTAGTCTCTTTAAGGAAGGCTTGTTTTTGAAATGTCAACCAGATGTTGACTATTGAGTTAGAGGGATCGGATGCGATTTCCGGTGATTCGATAAGCTTTGGGGGTTGATTTGTGACTTAGGAGTGTGATCAAAATTGATTTTGGAGGTCCGGTGTAGAATTAGGCTTGAATTGGCGAAGTTAGTATTTTGGCGAATTCCGGTTGATAGGTGAGATTTTGATCCGAGGGTCGGAATGGAATTCCGAGAGTTTCTGTAGCTTCGTAAGGTGATTTTGGATGTGTGTACAAAATTTCAGGTCATTCGGAGGTGTTTTGGTCGGTTTTTTATCAAATGCATATTTCGGAAGTTGTTGAGAAACTTAGGCTTGAATTCGGTGAGAATTGGTGATTTTAGCGTTGTTGGATGTGTTTTGATGATTGGAACGAGTTTTAATATTGTTTTAAGGTGTGTTGATGCTTTTGGTTGAGGTCCCGGGGGCCTCAGGGTGATTTCGGATGGTCAATCGGACCAATTTTGGCCTTTGAAGATTGCAGGTTTTCCAGCTATTTTGTTGCAGAAGAATTGGTCTTCGCGTTCGCGTTGGTGAGTCGCGAACGCATAGAAGGGAATTTCAGGACCACTATTTTGGCCTTCGCGTTCGCGTCTTGGTCATCTCGATCGCGGAAGGATTAGGTGATGAGTCATCGCGTTCGCGTGAAGGCATACGCGTTCGCGTATAAGGAGTTGGGTTCCAGGGATTTTGCCCTTCGCATTCGCATGGTACTGTCCGTGTTCGCGTAAGCTTAAGGGTCCAGACCTTCACGTTCGCATGGGTGCAACCGCGTTCGCGAAGGTTAATTTTTGCAGAGGTGGATTTCGTTCATCGCGAATGCGAGAGGTCCCTCGCGTTCGCATAGAGGAAAATAAGCCTGGGCAGAAAGTTTTTATTAGACATTTCATCCGCGAACCAAGTCTCATTTCCACCATTTTTGAGCAACCTTGAGAGACTTTGGACTGGGTGTGATTGGAGGTGAGTTCTATGACCTAAATATATGATTTAATGGTAGAATAAACATAGAAATTTGTGGAAATTCATCAAAAGAGGGTAAGCTAGGGCTTGGAAATTTGGTATTTCAAAGTGGAATTTGAGGGGTCAGNGAAGCAAAAATATCAATTAATTACAAGATTGTATTTTAACTGATTTAATGTGGCTAAAATGTTATTATTGTTACAGCTTCAAGTCGTTACAAAAACTTATGAATAGCTATACAATTTCATCATGTGACGATCCGGCCCGTCGTCTCATGTGTTACTATCCCATTTTCCCCGTTTATTGCTTCTTCATGTTTCATTATCGGCATTTGGTGAGTTAGAGTCGAATCGGTTTGGTTTTAAAAGGAAATGAGATATTTAGTCTCTTTAAAGAAGGGTTGATTTGGAAAAATCAACCGGACGTTGACTTATGAGTTAGATGGCTCAGATGTGAATTTTGGTGATTCGGTTAGCTTCGAGAGGTGATTTATGACTTAGGAGTGTGATCGGAAGTGATTTTGATTTTGGAGGTCCGGTGTAGAATTAGGCTTGAATTGGCGAAGTTAGTATTTTAGCGAATTTCGGTTGATAGGTGAGATTTTGATCCGGGGGTCGGAATGGAATTCCGAGAGTTGTAGTAGCTCCGTTAGGTGATTTTGGATATGTGTGCAAAATTTTGGGTCATTCGGAGGTGTTTTGGTCGGGTTTTAAATCGAATGCATAATTCGAAAGTTTTTAAGAAATATAGGCTTGAATCCGATGTGATTTGATGATTTTGGCATTGTTTGATGTATTTTGAGGATTGAAACAAGTTTGAATGAGGTTTTAGGATGTGTTGGTATTTTTGGTTGAGGCCCCGGGGGCCTCGGGGTGAGTTCGGGTGTTTAAACGGAGAGTTTTTGAAGTTTGTTACAGGTTCATTTTTGCTAGTATATAGTATTTCCGCTTCTGCGGAAATTAACCACAGAAGCGGGTGAGGGATCGCAAAAGCGGTCAGGGATTTGGTTGAGTAGTTCCGCAAAAGCGGAACCATTTTCGCATCAGCGGGTCCGCAGAAGCGGACGGTAAATCGCAGAAGCGATTTTGGGTCTCAAGAGGAAGTTCCGCAGAAGCGGAATATGAGCCGCAAAAGCTAAATTTGGAATTTTTAATGAGAACCGCAAAAGCGAGATTTTGGCCGCAGAAGCGGTCCCGCATAAGCGGAAGCGGGACCGCAGAAGCGAAAGTCGACTGGGCAGAAGGGTTTAAATGTTATATTTCATCCGCGAGCATGGGGTATTTTCCACCATTGTTGAGCGACCTTGAGAGCTTTGGGCAAGTATTTTTGATAGTTTTGACTGAGAATCGATTGGAGGTAAGCCCCTTGGCCTAATTATTCAAGTTTATGTTAGAATTAACAAGTAAATAGGTGGAAATTCATCAAAAATGGGTTAAGTTAGAACTTGAGAAATCATAAGTTAAAAATAGAATTTGGAGGGCCAAATGGACTTCGAATTTGGTAAATTTGATATGTATAGACTCGTGGCGATACGAGGAATCCGGTGGCGTAACTTTCATAATTTTTCGAGAAGTGGGTCCGGGGCTCGGGTTTTGCCAACTTCGTGATTTTCGATGCTTTTCGTGTCTTTTCGATTGAGTTATGTTTCTTTGGCCTATTGTAATGTATTCCTTGTGGTTTTGATCAGATTTGGCGCGCGAGGAGGTTGATTCGAGAGGAAAAGGCATAGCGAGCTAGATTTGTGGCCTGCTTGAGGTGAGTAATAGATGTAGATGATGACCTGAGGGTTTGAAACCCCGGAATATCGCATCGTGACGCTATATTAAGGCGAGACCCGTACTCTATGACGGGTGCGAAGTTGTTTGTGATTGGGGATTATGACTTAGTCCGTCCCGAGTAATGTTCAGATTGTGTTATTGACTAGAAATTATCGGGTAATCATCCTACTTGGATTTTACGGATATATTTGGGCTTTGTGCCGATCATTTTCATCCTTCAGGGATTATTATCACTGTTTCCATATCACTTGGCATGTTAAATGATTTCAGTCCTGAGCTTAAACACTGTTATGAAATGTTCAGCCATATTACTAAGATTTGAAACTTAAACTACATTTTTCTGACGTTTTGAGCTGAGAGCTATTACCTTGATATTGCCCGAGTGGCTTACGTGCATATTCTGGACTGAGTATGGATCGGGCTGCACGCCGCAGCGATGTTGTGTTGATATTGCGCTTGGGCTGTATGAGCCCCTCCAGAGTCTGAACCCCCACAGTGAGCGCGGGTGCCCAAATGGATCGGGCTGCGCGCCGCACCGGTCATGTGCATTGCATTGCATTCATGCATTGATATTTATTTGTTTTACCTGTCATTGATTTGCTACTAGTTCACCGTTAAATGTGTTGGATTGCTAGTTATAGCTTTACATTGTAATATTTCATGATTTCTTATCTTCAACCATTATATATATTTATTACTCACTGAGTTGGAGTGCTCACTTTACTCCCTGCACCGTGTGTGCAGATACAGGTGTCCTGTAGGCTCAGTAGAGTTATTGGCTACTCACAAATTCATCCTGGAGTTGTCGAGGTAGCAGCCTGGCGTCCGCAGGACCCGACTTCTCCCCTTATCCCTTTTGTTTGCGCATCCTAGACTCTTTTATGTGTAGATCTGATACTCAGTTGTATTTAGAGGCTCTGGACTCGTGACCAAGATCTGTTGGGAGTTGTTTTGATAGACATTATGGTTTCTCCGTATTGCTTTTATTTATTATCGGGCTGGAAATCTTGTTAACTGTTAAATCAACTCTATTAATTGGTAATGGGTTTTCGTACTTGGGTCGAGAGTGTTCAAATGGTCGGGCTTGCCTAGCAATTGTGCTAGGCGCCATCACAACCGAGATTAGGGTCATGACAAGTTGGTATCAGAGCCTAGCTTACTAGGCCTCACGAGTCATGATCCGGTTTAGTAGAGTCTCGCGGATCGGTACGGAGACGTCTGCATTTATCCTCGAGAGGCTGCAGAACCTTTAGGAAACACTTCATGTTCTTGAAATTCTTATCGTGCGACTTTATTGATCCGAGAACTAAACTTCTGCATTATATTCTCTCGCAGATGGCGAGAACCTGTGCTACCGGACGTGACGAACGACCAACATTACCACCTGCTAGTGGCCGTGGGCGTGGTCGTGGTCTAGGAAGACCAGCGAGGGCAGCGCCTACAGATCCACCAGCTACCCCGGTTCAGGACCAACCTCCAGCTGTAGATGCTCCAGCAGCACCTGTTCAGGCACCGACAGTGCACATTGTGATTCCTGGCCTCCAGGAGGCCTTGGCTCAGATACTATCCTTCTGCACTGTCCTGGCTCAAGCAGTCTCAGCCACTACTGTAGAAGTTACCTCACAGACCGGGGGAGGTCATCAGAGCCCTGCTCCTCGCACACCTGAGCAGGTTGTTCAGGGATTGCAGACACCGGGAGCAGCCCCAGCTCAGCCAGTTACACCAATAGCCCTAGTTGCACCAGTCGCACCAGCTCCAGGTTTTGTGGTTCCAGCTATGCCAGACGATGAGCAGCGTCGACTGGAGAGGTTCGGTAGGCTCCAGCCTCCGACGTTCAGTGGTGCGGAGGGTGAGGATGCCCAGGGATTTCTAGACAAGTGTCAGCATATGCTTTGCACCGCAGGGATTTTGGAGTCTAGTGGAGTGGCTTTTACTACTTTCCAGTTCTCAGGGCCTGCATTTACATGGTGGGAGGATTTCGAGAGGCGTAGGCCTGTTGGTACCGCGCCCCTCACATGGCAACAGTTCTCTACTCTCTTTCTGGAGAAGTACGTCCCGCAGTCTACCAGAGAGGAGTTACGACGTCAGTTTGAGTGGTTGGTTCAGGGGGACATGTCTGTGACCCAGTACGAGATGAGGTTTACGCAGTTAGCTCGGCATGCTACTTGGATGATCCCGGCAGATCGGGAGAAGATTAGGAGGTTCGTGGATGGACTCAACTATTTACTTCATATTTTGATGACCAGAGAGAGGGTTATGGGTGCCTCGTTCGAGGAGGTAGTTGACATGGCTCGAGAGATCGAGATGGTTCACCGTAGGGAGCTTGAGGAGAGGGAGGCCAAAAGGCCTCGAGGTTCAGGTAGCTTCAGTGGTGCTCCGTATAGGGGCCAGTTCTAGCGTGGAAGAGGTCATTCCTACAGGCCTCCTCAGTCAGGTCGTCCAGAGTACAGTGAGGCTTCTTCAGGCTGTGGTCATCAGGGATTCCAGCAGGGTCAGTCTTCACTTAGTGCCCTCCCAGCACAGAGCTCTACTCCTGCCTCTTCAGCCTAGGGTTCTTCAGCAGCGAGGGGTTCCTTTCAGTCCCATTCTCCAGTAGCAGGCAGTTGCTTCGAGTGCGGTGAGTTTGGCCATATGAGGAGACAGTGTCCTCGGCTTTGTGGTGGTCGATCTCAGCGGAGGGATCAGCCCTCATCTTCTACTCCATCTACTTCAGCACCCTCCCAGTCAGGTAGGGGTGGGGGCCAGGAAGCTAGGGGCTACCCTAGGGGTGGAGACCGATCTGGCGGTGGCCAAGCTCGATTCTATGCTCTCCTAGACACGAGGGACGCCATTGCATCAGATGTTGTTATCACAAGTATTATCTCAGTCTTCCACAAGGATGCCTCTGTCTTGTTTGATCCCGGTTCTACCTACTCTTATGTGTCTTCATATTTTGCCCATCATCTAGGTACAACCCGTGGTTGTCTCGCTTTGCCTGTGCATGTATCTACCCCGGTGGGCGATACTATTGTTGTGGACCATGTGTATCGGTCTTGTCTGGTGACTATTGGGGGTCTGGAGACCAGAGTTGACTTGTTGTTGTTGAGCATGGTAGATTTTGATGTTATTCTAGGCATGGACTGGCTATCTCCGTGCCATGCTATTCTGGACTGTCATGCCAAGACAATTACATTGGCTATACCGGGTGTTCCGAGGATTGAGTGGCGTGGTATGACTGACTATGTTCCTAGCAGGGTGATTTCCTTCCTAAAGGCCCAGTGGATGGTTGGGAAGGGTTGTCTATCGTATTTGGCTTTTGTGAGAGATGTTGGAGGTAAGACTCCTAGTCTTGATACTGTTCCCGTGGTGAGGGATTTCCCAGATGTGTTTCCGGCGGACCTGCCAGGCATGCCACCGGACAGGGACATTGATTTAGGTATTCATCTGGTGTCGAGCACTCAACCCATCTCCATTCCTCCATATCATATGGCACTAGCGGAGTTGAAAGAACTAAAGGATCAGCTTCAGGAGCTCCTAGATAAGGGGTTTATTCGTCCTAGTGTGTCACTGTGGGGTGCACCGGTCCTATTTATGAAGAAGAAGGATGGCACAATGAGAATGTGCATTGACTACAGGTAGTTGAATAAGGTGACAGAGAAGAACAAGTATCCAATCCTGATCATTTGCTTGACCAGCTCCACGGGGCAAGGGTATTCTCTAAGATTGATCTTCGTTCAGGCTATCATCAACTGAAGATCAGGGATTTGGATATTATGAAGACTGCATTCAGGACTAGATATGGGCACTATGAGTTTTTGGTTATGTCTTTCGGGCTGACTAATGCCCCAGCCGCATTCATGCACTTGATGAACAGTGTATTTCGGCCGTACCTGGATTTATTTGTGATTGTGTTTATTGATGACATCTTGGTATACTCGCGTAGCCAGGAGGAGCACGCACAACATTTGAGAGTGGTATTGCAGAGACTAAGGGAGGAGAAACTTTATGCAAAGTTCTCCAAGTGTGAGTTTTGGCTTGGTTCTGTGGCTTTCCTGGGGCACGTGATGTCCAGTGATGGTATTCAGGTTGATCCGAAGAAGATAGAGGCAGTGCAGAGTTGGCCTAGACCGTCCTTAGCCACTGAGATTCAGATTTTCCTCGGTTTGGCGGGTTATTATCGCCGGTTTGTTCAGGGTTTTTCATCTATTGCTTCGCCCTTGACCAAGTAGACGTAGAAGAATGCACTATTTGTATGGTCGGACGAGTGCGAGGAGAACTTTCAGAAGCTCAAGACAGCTTTGACCATAGCTCCAGTATTGGTATTGCCATCAGTTTCAGGTTCTTACACTGTGTATTGTGATGCTTCGAGAGTTGGGATCAGATGTGTGTTGATGCAGGAGGGTATAGTTATTGCATATGCTTCTCGTCAGTTGAAGCCCCATGAGAAGAACTACCCGGTACATGACTTGCAGTTGGCTGCTATAGTTCATGCTTTGAAGATTTGGAGGCACTATTTATATGGCATACCTTGTGAGGTATTCACTGATCACTGCAGTCTTCAGCATCTGTTCAAGCAGAATGATCTTAATTTGAGGCAGCGAAGGTGGCTTGAGTTACTCAAGGACTATGATATTATCATTTTGTATCATCCGAGGAAGGCCAATGTAGTGGTCGATGCTTTGAGCCGGAAGGCGGTGAGTATGGGTAGTTTGGCATACATTCCAGTTAGGGAGAGGCACTTCACAGTTGATGTTCAGGCTTTGGCCAACCGGATGGTGAGGTTAGATATTTCGGATCCTAGTCGGGTGTTGCCTTATGTGGTTTCTCGATCTTCCTTGTATGACTGTATTAGAGAGCGCCAGTATGATGATCCGCATTTGCTTGTCCTTAAGGACAGGGTCCAGCATGATGATGCCAAAGATGTGACTATTGATGATGATGGTGTGTTAAGATGCAGGGCCGGATTTGCGTGCCCAACATGGATAGGCTTCGGGAGTTGATATTAGAGGAGGCCCACAGCTTGCGGTATTCCATTCATCCGGGTGCCGCGAAGATGTATCAGGATTTGAGGCAGCACTACTGGTGGAGGAGAATGAAGAAAGATATTGTGAGTTATGTAGCTCGGTGTCTCAATTGTCAGCAGGTCAAATACGAGCATCAGAGGCCTAGTGGTGTATTTCAGCGGATGGATATTCCAGAGTGGATGTGAGGGTCGGAATGGAATTCCGAGAGTTGCTGTAGCTTCGTTAGGTGATTTTGGGTATGTCTGCAAATTTTCAGGTCATTCGGACATTGTTTGGTTGGGTTTTTGATCGAATGTGCAATTCGAAAGTTTTTAAGAAACTTAGGCTTTGATTTGATGAAAATTGAGGATTTTGATGTTAACAATAGTGTTTTGATGATTCGAGCAAGTTTGGATAGGGTATTAGATCATGTCTGTGCTTTTGGTTGAGGTCTCGGGGGCCTCAGTGTGATTTCGGGTGGGTAAACGAGAATTTTGAAGCATGTTGCAGGTCTGGGTTTTTTTGGCTTCTAGTATTTCCGCATCTGCGGAAAAGGAGTCATAGAAGCGGTTCTGCAGATGCGGTGGGGAAGATCGCAGAAGCGATCAGGAGTGGCCCAAGGATTTTCCGCATAAGCGGATTGTAGACCGCAGAAGCG
>MU705276.1:4359-31128 GCA_026770625.1 Nicotiana glauca | reverse complement strand
AAAAAAAAAAAAAAAAAAAAAAAGGAATCCCGTCGTCAGGCTAAGACGCTCTTAATAACAGAAGTTTGCACGATCGGGTTGAACCCAGCAGAACATTGTATGAGTTATTTTCCTAGGAAGGGAAATGATTAGTATAATTGTAAGAATACATTCAGTAGGAAGACGACAGACTTGGATTTAAACTAGTATTATTACATCCCAAAAAACCATCACAGCTCATTCCCTACCCCAACGTGGAGGCTTATGCAAGAGCCAGATATATGAGTTGCCAGAGACGATAATTGTCAAATTCCTAACAGATTCCCAATGTAGTAGAAAGCTACATTTGGCTGTTGCATTGAAATTTCGCAATAGCATTGCTAAAGCTGGTCTGCTTGGGAACGTAGTAAATCATAGAAATGAAATATGTTAAAATTTTGAACGGCACACATAAGAAAAGATGATTAGCGGACACAGCGCGAGCTGAGCAGCATCCACAAGTAGCATTCGTGTTGCTAAGTGGACACAAGAAGACACAGCACCATCCAGAAGCATACACTAGCAGCATTCGTTTTGGCTGTTGCATTTAAACCACATCCATGTATCTTTATCAGCAAATATGCAAGTCCAAAGAGGTCATTGCTTGACTTCTTTTGCTTAAAGTTTTGAATGAGCTTATTAGTTTACACTTTTACACTGTACAAAAAGAAATTACAATGAGACTTTTCTTCTGTCCTTCCCGTGTTGTTCCACAGCGCTCTCTCCCCTTATAACAAATAAGCTCAATATTTCCATGGAACATCTTTATCAGAGGATACTAGATGCAGGATTTTCCCAGTTCCCCAAATTTAAGATTTTGCTCCTTAGCTCACAGCGAAAAGCTGCTCACCTAAACTTTCATTTTCACAGGAAAATAGCAAGGAGGAACTTTTATGCTGCAATGCCAAAGCTCAAACATCTCCACCATCCCAAAGAACGTTTGATCCTCTCGAGGCACTTCATAGCAGTAAATATGCTTGGACAAGTTAAAACACAAGATGCCAGCGCTAGGAATCTCCTGTGCTCCTTACCCCTTCCTGTCCTTACAGCTAAATGCCTCGTCATATCCTGCAATTAATTGTCAAAAACAAATTATTATTATTATTGTACATTCATATATTAACAAGTGGTATTCTGAGAAAGAGGATAAGAATCACCTCTTCTACAAATATATCATTCTTCTTTTCCAGCTTCATTTTTTGATAGACATGGCTTCCTCAATTTTTTTAATGACCACACTCAGACTGCATCCACTCTCAATAGCTTTTACCGCAGCTCGATGTGCATGTTTGTGCCATTTCAGCAGATTATAAGATTGCAGAACCGACCACCTTGCTTGATTTGACATCTGTTTGAAAACTTTGAATGTTGCATTATAAAAGCAGAGTACTAGATAAGACAAGCAAGTAACTTTAATCAGAGAATGACCTGTGCCACAGAGAGTGGGGGTTCTAGAAGAATACAGATGCTTCGGAAGAGATTTTCATCATTTTCTCCACCTTCAGCCTCTCCATAAATGAGAGCTTCAGCAGCAATCCCAGCAAATAGAACCATGCAGTACCTGACAGTTTTATTTAATTATTTTGGTACAAGGAACCGCAGTAAACAAAATGGCCGAAAGGTTTCTTGATCTCATTTTTGTAAAGATATGACAAGATTTTGTGCAAACAACAATTAAATGGCTCGCAGAAAATCCATAGAGCTGGTTCCAGCATAGAAATGTATTTTGTCCAGGGAAACATTGTGAGCAAAATGACTTGCTTGGATGTCTACCTGTCAAATGCGGTACTACTTAACCGGCCTTCAGCAAGCTCATTTTGCAGTTTCTCATCCCAAAACTGAGTTCCTGCCTACATGAAGAAAAAAAAAGGAAAAATAGAAACGAGCAAATATTAACTGTTCAAATAATTCTAAAATGTGTCCACAACCTTCTATATCGAAGATGAAACTTTGATTTCTAAAAAAATAAAAAGCTACTGATCTCACTATTTAAATTGTGAATTCTTCTCATGGAAGCCGCTACTGAGAAAAAGGAAAATTGAGGCATGCCTACATAATTATGTTTCACTGTGCCATGTAGAAAAGCAATATTGTAGAAGCCATTCAACCACCATTCAGCAATAGACAAATACTGACTAGATAGCCGCAAGAGTCTACGCTACACATAGATAAAACTTGTTCTACAACTGGTCCACTTGAAGGGTATAAATTTGGGAACTTATTGAAGACAATAAAAATAGGTTGTATCCTGTCACGGATTAAATTGTGGTACAGTGTGCGACATCTAATGGAATACTGTTTGTGCATGTTTAGTTAGAAATAATTGTCTAGAATTCCCATCTGTATTCTGACAATTGGTACAGCATTACACTGTGAATCAGATAGACAATAAGAAGGAGCTACAGTGAAATACCTGTCCTTGAATGCCCATCTGCATTGCAACAATGGGGTCTAAAATTACACCACGAATTGGACAACCCATCAGGTATGCTGCATTCATATTAGTGAACAAATGAATTACTATAAGAGGAAGGTTTACATTTCTTCTAATGTTACAGCCAATAAAGACTGATAGTAATAGTCTAATAGAAAGGGCTAGAACGATATTCTATGCATTTGGTGTTTGGGGAAACATGGCTAATAATATCTATGGGCACGTCATCGTGCGAAACTTAAGATCCCCAGAAGCACACATTATCCTAACTTCATCTCATGAAAGATGGATGAATCTAATTTCTGAAGTTATTTCATTCTATTGCAGTAAATTCTGTCAAGTGTTTATTGAAACAAGGTTTACCAACAACGAGATGGCCTGCTTCGTGGACACAAATTCGACGCTTATAGGGAGGCCAGAAGCTGGAAATTTGTGCTAAGCAGGAACCACCAAGAACTATAGCATCTAGCATGGCAAGCCCCAAGACTGCCGCAATGTTCGGCCTAATATCTATTCCTTGATTCAGCAGAAGCGAAATTCCAGCAAGAGATGCAGCCAAAAGAAAGCTAGACGTTCCAGAAAGACCCCACTTTTTTGGCGAAAGTTTGGTCACTGAACTACATAAGAGTTGAAAAGCATGTTACTGAATCAGTATTTTCTCATCTTGAAAAAAAGTGAGAAAAAGTAAAACCAATTTTTTTTTGTGAATACTCATGTAACATGCAAAGGCAGACAGTTTAAGTGCTTCAGAGAGATGGTAAGGATTAGCACTTACCATCTAAACCAGTTGAAGACTTTAAGATGGTTGGTGTGACATCCCTTGGTCCTTCCAAAACTGCATATATAGGCAATGTTGTCTGAATTTGTGACAAAAAAATACTGCAATATGGTGATATTAAAGTGACAACTCTTTTGGAATGTGAAAATAAAGGCAATGTTGTCTGAATTTGTGACAAATAATCTATGATAACAGAATTATTTGACAACAAAAATCAAGAACGTAGTTCTTTAATTTATACTGAAGTAAGGTTTTAGCTTTATAGTTTAGTGAAAGAGTTGACTGTGTGTTACTCTAGACTACAACAACAACAACAACAACCCAGTGAAATCCCACATGTGGGGTCTGGGGAGGGTAGTGAGTACGCAAACCTTACCCCTACTCCGGAGTAGAGAGGCTGTTTCTGGTAGACCCTCGGCTCAAGAAAGAAAGAGACAATGTATCAGTAGCAGCAAAAGAATCCTAACATATAACACCAGCAACGCAATAACCAGAAAATAGAAAGCAAAGTATTAACACTAAATATCAACAAAGGCACCATACTACATACGCAAGGGAATGATATGTACATACAGGGTCGCTAAACCTACTATAGCCTAACTTTTCGACCCTAAAGAAGTATTAAGAACACAACTGGAGCCCCTAGCAGCCTAAAGCAAGACACTATCACACTAGCCTCCTGTCTCCTAACCTACAATCCTAGTGCTCGACCTCCACACCTTCCTATCAAGGGCCATGTCTTCGGAAATCTGCATCTGCAACATATCCTGCCTGATCACCTCTCCCCAATATTTCTTAGGCCGCCCTCTACCTCTCCTCATACCCGTCAAGGCCAGCCGTTCACACCTCCTCACCGGTGCATCCAGGCTTCTCCTCACGTGCCCGAACCATCTAAGCCTAGCTTCGCACATCTTGTCTTCCATGGGAGCCACGCCCACCTTCCCCTGAAAATCATCATTCCTAATCTTACCTAACTTAGTGTGTCTGTACATCCATCTCAGCATCCTCGTCTCTGCAACTTTCATCTTCTGGATATGGGAATTCTTCACTGGCCAGCACTCTGCACCATACAACATGGCCGGCCTAACCACCGTTCTATAGAACTTTCCTTGTGTGTGACTCTAGACTATAACAACAAAATAAAGAAAGAGAAGGAAGCTCGCTCTAGGAACCAGCAAATGAGTGTTTCAAACATTGATGACATGGGAGCAGTAATTTTCAAGCAATTGACTCGAAATCGCCAAGTTAGAAATAGAACAGAGTGAAGCAGTTCACCAATAAGACAGTGATGAATTTCGAGACAATGTTGGGACCTTTTTCTTGAGTATCTGTTGTATCTCTTAGGCAATAAAATAGCATAAGGGGCTTACTCGAGTGCTGGCAAGGGCAGAGGATTCAGAAAAGCTTGCAGCAGATTTGGAATACTATTCCTATATACATACTTTGGATCTTATGGCTGGAGAGGAATAGAGCTTTTTTTGAAGGAACAAGAGATCATATTTCTAGAATTAAGAACAAGTGTTTGCAGAATCTTTTCTTATGGTGTAAGGGTAGCCTTATTGGTAGCACAAATGAGTATATTGATTTCTTGGACTTGCTAGGGCGCAGACAGTAGATGCAATCTTTATATTCTGATCTGCATTCCCTTTGTTATTGTACTACTTGTCTTATTGGTAACACAAATAAAACTTTTACCATTTCAAAAAAAAAAAAAAAAAAAACACCGATGAAATATGCTCACTGTTATTAGAAATGCGCAGCTGTGATTTATTGTTGTTGCACAGCTGTGATTTATAATTATGTAAGGAAAAGAGTTTCCACAAAGAGAATTCTTAGTTTACATGTCTAGGAAATACTATATCAAATAAGCTGTGACAAAGAAGGTGAGGTTTATATCCAATTCATATCCATAACTGCTGCGAGACTCTAATTCAGATTAGTAACTGGGAGATTAAGCCTCTAGAACAAACCGACAACGAGCAATGTTGCTTGACCGCAACATATACCAGCATCTTCTTTTATATTAATACATACAATTGGAAATGTAGCTGTTACGGGTTGCAACAAACTCAATGGTACAATCATCCTTAATCCATCAATAAGCATTAGTAACTCCGGGAGCATACTAAAATTGAAAATCGAATAACTAATGATGTCGTGATTAATGAAAGGACTGTCAGAGCATAAATTTACTACTATTGTGGCATTTCCTTGTTCTTTTTTGATTTAGAAAGCTGATTAAACTGTGTTCGTATAGCTCTATTTAAATGATTCAGGGGTTCGTATAGCTCTATTTAGATTGTGTAAAAATAGTGGAGTAAAAGGTATACCAATATTGCGGTAACTCCCGAAATTAGGCAAGAGACCTTTGTCCTTGAGAAAAGCATAAGCACTTCCAACAAGCCTCATATCATCAGCATTCAAACATGTATCCAAAACCTGCCAGTCTCTTTCCAGCCGAAACCAATCCAATTCCCCACCACCGGCACGTGTTGACGAGTCTTTGGGTTCTTCAATTGGAAAGTCTCTCAAGAATCGGAGAGCTCGAGACAGGTCTTTGTCCTTGACTGCTTCCTCGTACTCTTGCCACTCCCTTAAAGCTCTAATTTTTGGGCGATGATGGCTTTTTCTATCGTAGTATTGAGAAGAATACACCCGGCAAGGAGTTGGAATAGAGGTTAAATTATGCAGCGGTGTTATGGCAGACCAATTCGGAGGAGAAAAACTAAGCGGCAGCATCGTTTTGTTGTTTTGTGGATGAACGTACCGTGGGAGGACTAGCATATCACTGATCAACCTCAACTGTGCTGTCGGACCGTCCGGCTCCTTTTCTGTCTGTCTGGTCTTAAAAATTGAAAAACACTAAGCGGCGTTTGGAACCGAACCGAAACTTAATGACTGGTTTGACGGAGGTGAACGGATTAAAATTTTTTTATTAACTACTTATTGGTTTGGGAGCAGATTATTTAATTTTATTAACAGATATTCGTTAATCAGTTAAGAATATATATATACGTATAAAATTTATTTTTATCCATATATATATTAAATAATCAAAAACCCTTCTTCCACTTCCAGTACCCTATCTTTATTCTCTATTACTAATTTACTATTAGACAAATTTTAATTGCGTGCTTCGCGCATTCTTTTCAATCCTATCAAACCAAAAATAATTTATTTGATTGCTTCACGAATTCTCACCACCTCCAGTAGTTGCAGTGGAAGTACCTAAAATTGACAAACAAGAGATAGTTTAACGAGTAGAATTTGTTGTTAAATTGGGTTTACACATACATCTGCAGGTTTGCTTGCATGTAAAAAAAAATCAGTCCGCACACATTTTGGCAAGTGTTTTTGGATTGTTTAGAAATTAGAGCGACATCTAAAGAAAGTTGAAGCAGTTATAAAACAAGAGCAATAAATCCCATTCTTTGACCAACATCAACATACATTTGAAGCACGGCGAAGCAAATTTTGGACCCTCGCTAAATTTGGTAAATTGCATCATGTGCAATATAGATTGAATTAGGACGATAAATCGCCCGATATGAATTAAACCGATATCAATCTGCCTGATATTTTATCGGATGGCTAGCAGATTAATACATCTAAAAATCGATAACCCATTAGCCAAATCGTTGAGAGTAAATAACCACCCAATCCGCCCATTAAGCAGCCCTATTTTTAACCCTTGATATGAGTATAATTTAGCCAAGATTTAAAAAGCTAGCTATATTTTTTATACAAAAAATACATTTTGGATAAAAAGTCCCCCAACTAAAGGTACAAAAACACAAACATTTTATTTACCCGTTAAACGACATAGTTGAATTTGTTGCGTGATTTATAGACAAACGAATTGATTTGATCCCAAAATAATAAATAAATTAAATAAAAATATAAGACTTAGAATTAAAATCGAGATAAATAGCGGATAGCCTAGTTTCGGGAGTAGGGCTTCCGAAGGCAGCAATAAGAACAATGTTAGACAGAAAATAAAATATTATTTAGCTTGAGAATAATGTGCATCATAAGTTTGTTAGAGATTTCGTGTCCTACATTGCTTTGTTGAAGTCACTATTTATAGTTATACCTAGGGAAGAAGATCCTAGGATCAAGCCCCTCTTAAATAGCAATAAAGGGGATCATTAGTGAATATGTAACGGTAGGCCATGAATGCCAAAATTCTTTGCAACTGTTGCATATTTAATACTGAGGAATATTCTTCATTAAATGTCATCCGATGACAAACATTCATTTACCTTCATTGATTGTGTTCCCTTTGGGATCTACCCGATACCAATCAAAGCTCTTGTCCTCGATCTTGGTTCCCACTTGCTTCATCTTCCGTCTGCCTCCAGTTTCGCGTATCGTGCAGTCATTCGAGCATTTTATATAAATCAATTTTACCATATACATATAGTTTTCCTACTTTTCGATGCCACATCTTTGTGTCATCAGGAAGTTGGTAAAGATTCCTTTCTTGGCGGGAAATTTACTGAACCCTTCTGAAAAGTTTCTGACGCTTGATAAGACGCACGTCTCCTCGCATTTAATACTCTGAAAATATGTTAATCCACGATTTAACAATATTTTTGCCGGTTCTCGAGATAATTATGGCCATGATTTTAGCCGCCTATATCTTTACTTATATGTCTCATTCTTCCTCTTTCACTTCTAATAACTTCTTCACTTCTTTGCACTTAACTCCCTCATGCTTTAATCTCTCTTTGTTCTTCAAAAACTCTATCATTTTCTTCTCATTATGGCTTCTTATACTATTTCTTCTAAGAACTCTAGTCTTCTCTTTTGTGAGGGCCCAAAGAGGAGCAAAGATAAAGGGGTTGATGTTGATGCTGATCCTCCCACGATGAGAACCATCATCCCCAAACATCTTAACACTGCCAAGGACTTCGAAGAAATGTTCCCCACTTCAAGCCCTCGAACTTGGGTTGTTGGTAAATATTCTTCTTCTATTCATCTTTCTAGTATCTCTATTGTGAAAGAAGACTATGACAACCACATACTAAACATTATTTCTCCCAATCTGGTGGAGTTGGTAACCCTTACTAAGAAGGGTTTCTCATACATTTATACGTACCCCTTCACTTTGGGCCCATTTTCATTGAGCGGGGGACTTGACCCCATGATCTTAGAGTTCTGCCACTAGTATCAAGGTTGTTTGGCACAAGTAGGCCTCTCTATGTGGCGAACGGTGACTAGTCTGCAGCGGTTGTGCCTGGAAACGAAGGAGCCCCTCACCCTGGCACATATGATGAACCTTTACTTTCTTAAAATCTTATGTCGGAGAGTAATAAACTTCAGTAAGCGTGGCCACCGTGCTTTGCTTAGTAACATGGATGATGACAATAATCATGGATGAATGGAGTGGTTTGTCGTCATTGCTACCAGGGATATCATCCCGGCTACAACTCCAGCTTTCCCTGAATCTTGGAATCGTTCACGTAAGTTCAAAGTTTATCTCTTTCTTTGAAAATAGGTTGTTTCATGTCATTGTTAACCATTCTTATTTCCTTACTTCAGCAACTCGGTGGATACCACCAAGTGTTGAAGGCTTGGACCAGTAGGCTCAAAAGTTTTTGGATATCACTACGTCAAATATCCGTCGTTGGAAGGAGTTGGACCCCAAATATGGTGGAGGGCCAAGAATCACGGTAAACTAACTATTCCATTATTCCACCTTTGTTCATGAGAAAATTAGCTAACCTTACCTTTTTGTTTGGTTCAGGTCTCCCCTAGGGTTCTGTTTCCATCTCTGATGAGGATGTTTTGGTCGATCCTGTAGAGGCTATTGAAAGAGGTTCTCACCCGAAGCGATATCCTCGAGCTTTCTTCCAGTGCAAGTGTTTTCTCTTAGAGTCCCCAGCCAAAGAACAAGCAACCAAAAAGGCGACGTTCTTCCTTGGCTGAGGGTAAAAATAAGAAAGTGAAGAATTTCACGCCCGAGCCAGCCACAACCACTGTGCTTATTGACGACGATGGGGAAGCCAGTGATGAGCCCTACAAAGGATAAAACGATCTTTATCAACTCAATAGAATGCTCAATTTGGATAGCTTGGAACCCCAACCGATAGCGATATCCGAGCACTCTAGGAGAATTCGACTTAGTGGAGAATATTGATTCTCCCTTTTTGGTCCCAGTTGATACTTCCGGTACAATGAGATAGAGTACTGGACCTCTTATGACTTTGGTTGCTGAGCAACCAACAAACAGTACTTCCTCTACCATAACTACTTCTCAACTTACAATACCATCAACTTCATCTCCCTCCACGCCGACCATGCCTTTATCACCAACAGTTACTACGTCTCCTTCGCTGGCTACAGACACCTGATAGGAGGATGTCTCCCCTCCCCAGTCTCCTGACAACGAGAATTTGGGGCACAACTATTCACCCACTTCTATAGATCCCAAGGGAGGAGAAGTGTCTCTCTCTTGATTTTAAAGGGGTGCCATCTACTGTCCAGGACGGTGGAGCTCACCAATTACCTGAAGTTGCTGGCTTCAGAGAAAGATAAGAAGAAAATACACTCTCTTTCAGGGGAGTGTATGATAAATAACGCCATTTACAATGCAGCAACGACATCATATTTGTTCTTTTTACTGCCTGTTTCTATTTCTATGTTACAACATGGGTTCTGACTTTAATATTTGTTTTATAGGCGAACTTCCTCGCTTCCGAGGGCCTTCAGAGATTGATCCTTAATAAAGAAGGACTTATTTCATAATGGGATCAACTGTTGGCTAAGAAAAACCAACTCGTCGCTCCCCTCCCGATGTTGGAAGCGAAGGCTGCTAAAGCAGTCAAGCCTCCAGTTGCAAGAAAAATGTGATGGCACACAACCAAGAATCCACTCATCTACATGCAAAACTTCAGGATGCAAAGGCTAAGTTGGCTGAATCTCAAGATGCTGCTCTTGCTGCTACCGAGCGCGAGTCTGCCTCCATCGAACGAGTAAATAATTTGGAGGCAGTTTTGAACTCCAAAGTTGAAGAGGTTGCTTCTGCCGAGGATAAGAGTACCTAGATGGAAGATAGGTATAAGAAGATCATAGATCAAAATAAAGTTTACATGATATCCGAGTGGGATGGCCTTTTTATCGAGGTTGATAGGCTTAAAGCAAAACTTCAGCACCAAGGGGATTCCCTCATCATAAAAAAACACATTCTACATATCATATGAGGAGGAAAACTTTGGAACATGACAAAGTGGGAGTTATTGATATTGACAATGAGATCGCCAAGACCCGAACGCTGGAGTTAACTGCTCGAGAATGCCTCCCACCTCAACCTGATATAACTGATTCTTCTAGTTCTGGTTCAGAGTCCTCAAGAACAAAGGAGGAACTTGAAGAGAATAATGATGAAGGCAAGGATCCTACAATGGTGGCAGATCCGCCTACTTCTCCCTGGTGCGTAGATGTTTCTCTTCCCTCGAGTTCCGGTGGCGATGTAGATTAGCCTTTTTGCTTTCTTTTTCCTTCGTTGTTTTCCTTTTGTATTTTTGTACTTATGCCATTTGGCATGTTTGATAAATAACATTACTTTTTATTTAAGCATTGTTCTAGGTTCATTCTTTTTGCGTCGAATTAAGTAAGGCTTTGTGTATGTTTTCTTTCGATAGCCTTTGGATTCCGGGCATAAACTCTTTCGGAATCAATCATTTACTATGATGGTTTCATAAGAGAGGGCCCTCTTTTGTTTACAGTTCTCTTGAAGAGGACGTCTCCTGTTTATTCCGGTGCTAGCATTTGAAGTTCTTAGTTAACTTTCAAATGATAAAATCAATTCATCGTTTGGACAAGAAACAAAATAAAAATAAAAGGACTTCATTTTATTTCTTCTATCTAGGGTTGAAAAAAGCATATGTTTCCTCGCTTTAAGCGAGAAGCGAAATAGAGCGGGAGACTGGGCGCTACTCCACTGAAAAGTGGCTCAGGTAAAGAAAAGCGCCCGCTTCTCTCTAAAAAGCGAGAAGTGGTGAAGCAGAGCGCAGCGGAAGAAGCGGTCGCTTTTTGAATTAAAAGACCTAAAGCCTTTCTTCAATTAAAAGACCAAATAGCTGACTTCTGTTCTGGACCCAGTAGTTTCTTCGACTTCTTCAGCAACAAACTAGGGTTCTAAACCAGCGATTTCTTCCTCACTAAAACCAGTGATTTCTTTAAGCAAACTAGGGTTCTTCTTTTCTTCTTCAATACTACAACAACCTCTTTCAAGTTTCATCAGGTATGTTTTGCTTTTGCACTTTTTATTTTCATTCTTCTTCTTTTTCTTTTTCTTTTTCTTTCTAAACGTCCAAAAAGCACCGAAATATTAGCGAATTTTTTCCAGAAAAATTCTGCCCAATTATATATATTTTATTCTTAGTTCTTATTGACTTTCTTATGTGTTATGTAGTTGTTCTTTTAATGGCGCCAAAAGAAGATAGGAAAGACCGGGCTTGGGCTTACTCTGCAAGAGTTAATGAGACCAACAAGATGGACATTAGATGTCTTTTTTGTGATAAGATTACAAATGGAGGAATCTATCGTCAAAAAGCGCATCTAATCGGTGGTGATCCAAATGTCGCATCTTGTCCTAAATTTTCGGGGCATGTGAGGGAAGAATTGAAAGCATACCTTCAAAAAAAAGATTTAAAGACTCAAATGATTCATGAAAAAATACTTTATAATCTTGATGATGATGATGATGAAATAGAAGAAGGTGACGATGCTTCATCGCTTCCACCAAAATCACAAAAGCAGGGAAGGATGCTTCCACCAATGTCTTCTAGTTGTGGATCTACTGGCAAGACCAAAGGTCCTATAGATTGTTACTTCCCATAAAAATCTGGAGATAAAGGGGGAAAAAGTGGTAATCCTCAAGTTGATGCCAAAGCGATTTTGAGGGACCGTGCAATTACCTTTTTTGCGCTATGGATGTATGATGAAAGTCTTCCTTTTAATTACATTAATTATACTGACACTTTTGTTCTTTTATTGAGGGAGTAGGCTAATATGGCCTAGGAATAAAGCCTCCAACTTATTATGAAGTTAGTGGGCCATATCTAAAAAAGGAGGTGGCGGAGGTGAATAAAATAGTGGAGGAGCACAAAGTAGAATGGAACAAGTTTGGTTGTTCCATTATGATAGATAAGTGGACGGCGAGAAATGGAAAAATGATCATCAATATCTTGGTGAATTATCCTAAGGGAAGCCTATTTCTTGAGTTCGTTGATGCAAGCGACTCTTCGACTGATTCAACCAAAATGTACTCCTTGTTCAAGAGTACAATAGACTCTATTGGAGCAGAAAATATTGTTCAAGTTGTCAAGGACAACGCCAGTGAAAATGTTAAAGTTGGTGATATGATGTCTGCTTGCTACCCGCATATCTATTTGACTCCGTGTGCAGTACATTCTATTAAGTTGATCTTCGGTGATCCTTCAGTATTGTCTTTAATCAAGCATTTAAGGTGCAATCCTATATTGTTCAAGGAACTTTCTTATTGAACATGATAAAGAGATTCACTAAACAAAGAAGTTTGGTGAAACCTGCAAAGACAAGATTTGCTATTGCTTTCTTGACTTTGGCTAGAATGTATGAGTAAAAAAGCAATTTGAAGAAGTTGTTTGTTTCAGATGAGTACACTAGCAGTGCCTATGGAAGGGAAGATCGAGGGAGAGAATCTATAGATATTATACTTTCTCCTTCATTCTGGAATAATGTGGTTCATGCATAGAAGATTGGTGGTCCTTTAGTTAAAATGCTTCGTTTGGTGGATGGGGAGCAAATGCCACCAATGGGCTACCTGTACGAAGCAATTGATAGGGAAAAGGAGGCTATTCAAGCCTATTTTAGTGATCAAAGAAAATACAAAAGAGTCTTTGAGATCATAGATAAAAGGTGGGATAGTAAGCTTCATAGCCCTTTGCATGCAGCTGGACTTGTTTTGAACCCGAAACTGTTTTATGACGATGAAGAAAGGATTCTAGGAGATGAACCTTTGTGGAATGGATACTATGAATTTATAGAGAAGTTGATACCTGAAGAATCCGTGCAAGATAAAATCACATAGCAATTTAGTATTTATAGGAATGTTGATCAACTTTTTGGAAAAAACATGGCCATTAGACAAAGAAAGATGAGGTCACCAGGTGAGCGAGTGCTTATATGTTGTTTTATAGTTAATAAGTTATTTCTTTATCAATATTATATTTTGAAATTTTTTCTACTACTACAGTTGAATGGTGGAAGCAATATGGTCATTCCACTCCAGATTTACAAAAGTTTGCCATCAAGGTTCTAAGTCTAACATGTAGATCATCTGGGTGTGAAAAGGAATTGCAGCGTGTTTGAGAATGTAAGAACTAATAAGAAAGATTTAGTATATTGAGATAATTAAATTATATCTAAATTTTCCTAATCTTACTAATTACTTATTAATTGCAGATTCATACCAAAAAGAGGAACAAACTAACCTTGAAGCGTCTCAATGATCTAGTCTTTATTAAGTACAATAGAACATTGAGGCGTCGTTACAATGCTCGTAATGTAATTGATCCAATTAGTTTGGAAAACATCGATGATGATAATGAATGTCTAACTGGAGTCCTCGAAGATCAATCAGATGATGAAGTATTTGAGGATACTTCTAATTTCACTTGGGGTGATATTGCGGAGGCACGTGGAATTGGGGAGAGGATTTATGGTGTGAGGGGGAGTACCTCAACTTCAAGTTCACAGAGGAAGGGAAAACAAGAAGCTACTTTGTCCCTAGTTGATGAAGAAGATGAAGTTGAAAAAGATGACGAGCAATATAATAATGATAGTGGAATATATGAATTTGACAATCTTGTAGAAGAATAGGAGGCTCATTTTGTGCTATAATTGATGCTACTCTTTAGTTTTTTAATTGAAGTATTGAACATTTTCTTACAATTATATGTGTTGTCTATGCCGTATTTATTTTAATTTTTAAAAATTCCGCTTCACTTAAAAACAGCAGGCCCTTCGCTTCTCGCTTTTCGTGAAATGTGGGTTATAGCTTTTTCTTGCTTCACGCTATTTTTAACACTGCTTCTATCTTCAAAAATACATAAGCATTTGTTTGCTGAAAGAAAATAAATTGCTAATACATGTGGATAATTTATACAACTTATTTCTCTGCGGATAGCTGTGCACTCCCTCGTTCCGATGAGATATTATTGTTCCCGGGTATCGCAGTCCCAGTTTTTGTGGAATTCAAGTTTCCAATTTCTCATATTATTCCCCCCCACCTAGAGTTTGAATACGAATAATGCAAATTGGAACACTAAAATTCTTGCTCCTTTGAGGAAAAACATTTGTAAACGGTTGAATAGCCTTTGGTCCGATGGAAAGTTTTACTTCCCATTAGGAATTTACCATCGAGGCAAAGATTATTTAACTTCCCTGCAGTAGTTTGTTGTTTTAATGCCTTGTCATTTAAATGTCTTATCTATGTTGATGATGTTTCCTTCGTAGCATGTTTCCATTGCTGCTTTGTTAAAAACCTTGCTAGGAAAATCCAATTGGGACAAAAACTAGGCAAATGAAAAAAGAGTGCAGCACATACTTTCAGTATAAGCAGGATCCATCAGCAGTAATACCTTTAGAGGTGAGTCACGTTCCAGTTGCTCGGAAATTTGACTCCGTCTTGGTTCTCTAGTTCGTATGATCCTTTTTCGGTGATAGTTGAAACACGATAGGGGCCTTTCCAAGTCAGACCCAACTTTCCCACGTTGAGCTCCCGGGTGTTCTAAGTCACTTTCCTCAAAACCAAATCTCCCACTTTAAAGTAGCGGATATTGGCCCTCCTGTTATAGTATCTTTCCATTCTTTATTTCTGGGCCACCATCCTTATGTGCGCCAAGTCCCTGCGTTAGTCAAGTAGCTTCAGTTTGACCAAAAATGCCTCATTATTTGCTTTTTCGTCTGCCCCGAAGTACCACAAGGTCGGTTCTCCTACTTCCACCGGGATCAGAGCTTCTGCCCGTATATGAGAGAGAAATGTGTCTCCCCAGTGCTTGTTGGCCGTCCTCCAGTATGCCCATAACACTCCCGGTAACTCTTCAAGCCACTTGCCTTTAGCTGCTTCCAACCGCTTTTTGAGGTTTTGAATAATCACCTTATTGGTTAATTCTGCCTGCCCATTTGCGCTCAAGTGGTATGGTGAAGATGTGATTCTTTTAATTTTCAGGTCTTCGAGAAATTTTGTGACCTTGGATCCTATTAATTGTGGCCTATTGTCGCAACAATCTCATTCGGTATCGAACCGACAAATTATATTTTTCTACGGGAAATTGACCACTTTGCGTGCACTAATCTTTTGGTAGGGACCTGCCTCAACCCATTTAGAAAATAATCGGTTAAAATTTAAAGAAACCTTACCTTTCTATGACCCGATGGCAGCGACCCAACTATATCATCCTCCATTTCATGTATGGGCATGGGGAATAGTACCGAATGTAATAGCTATGCCGGTTGATGAATCAATAGTGCATGGCGTTAAAACTTGTCGCACTTCTGAACGAATGCCTTCACGTCTTGTTCCATCCGAGGCCAATAATATCCCGCTCTAACTAATTTTAGCACTAATGAATCTACATCGGAATTATTCCCATAGATCCCTTCATGAACCTCTCTCATGAAGTAGCACGCATATTTTGGAAATAGATAACCAACATCATCACGTTATAGTAGCTCTCATCAAACAATCAATGTCGACCATCTATCTATTGAATGAACAATTAAATACCAATCACCCCCATGAAATTTAATAATTACTGTAAGCAACTATTGATTTCGAATAATATTATTGAAATCTCAAATATATGTTTGGGTGGAATGGGTATTGAAATTGTTGGGGTTTTAAGGTAAAAATTAGTGAGCGTAGGCACTTTTTGGGTCGGCTATTAGAATTTAGCCAGAATAAAATATAAGGGAAAAAAATACTCATACTTAAAATATGGAAGAAATCCATAAATAGTACAGTAAGAATAATCATTCTCTTGCAAAGTCCCAAGCCATTGGCTCGTTGTAACACCATAAATGTGGAGGAAGAAAGGAAAAATGATGATTAATAGTGCTTTTTGGTGGCGTCAATATAGTATTTTGAGAATGAGATAGGGAGTTGATGGTGTCAAAATTTTAGCACAGTGTTATTAAAGTCTAGTATAACGCTAATGTTTGTATTAGATTAGACTGTCTATATCATACCCTTTAGAATGACGTCCTTCCCCGAATCCTATGTGAATATGAGATGCTTTGTACACCAGACTTCCTTTTTTTATACTTTAAGTCCAAGAATCCTTCGCGGAGTTCGAACTAAAAGAGATGTGGTTCATGATTTTTTTTTAGACGTTAAACTTGATATTTCAAATCCGAAAATAAATCATGGTATCTAAACTATTAAATATTAAAATTCTAGTAGTTATGAATGTCAGACTTATAGGAAACCTGTTGATGATTGCACTAGTGAGAGATGGGTGTGTATATAACAGACTTTATAACATTGTGTCATGGCCTGCCATATCATCATGTCACGTAAGTGCCACTTGATATATATTTTTACGATATGGAAGGGATACATAAGTTAGGGACTAGCTTTTGGTGGAATATTCTAGAACTATGAAGAATATTCTTGAGAAAGCTCTAGATATTTATGGACTTGGCAGGAAGACTCTTTTGGAAGGCCTTGGAATATTCTAGTCATGTAGAAAATTCTAGAGAGTTACTTATTTGTAAATATGGAAGGACTTGTGGAATAATTATTATTTACACACTAGCCCATAGGTGATTAATAATAGGGGATAGTCATTTGTAACTCATCAAGCAAAACAATCAAATTCTCTATAATAAAAAACCTCCTTCGGAAAATTACTCGTGTCTTTCTTATCTGACATTCCCTTAGCGATCTTGAGTATAGTAATTTAGGCTGACTTGGCATATCAAGATCGTAGCAAGTTATGCAAGATCATGACCGGGTTGTCAAGTTCCACACATGTACTTACTTAAAGACTATGGACGTGACAATATGGTATCAGAGTGGAGGTTGCAATTAAGGGAATGATGAACGATGGAGAAGTGGAGGATGAAGTTGAGGTCCCCAGAGGACATCTTGCTCAGTAAACAATAGGTAATGAAGATTAACGCGGGGATGGACGCCGTGGAGATCTTTGGCCAATGCTTGGGGAAGGTGGAAAGCACCATTAGCATTCTTGAGAGGCACACTCTTGAAGAGATTGAGAGTATCCAAAATGACTTGGAGGGACGTACATAGACTGAGATGGAACTAAGGCAAACCATCACTGCCTTAGAGTGTAGACTCATGGAGGCTTTGAGTGCTATCGATGCTATAAAGGAAAAGATAGAGTCACTTGAGGAGAATATCGATGCTGGCATGACCGAGGAAGATAGTGATGTTGTTGTGATAAGGGAGGACAAGATCGAGGCTTCCAAACTGCCGGTGTTCAAAGGTGGTCGTGATGTACATGAAGTGGATAACTTCCTTAGGCACTTGGAGAACTACTTCATGCTCGGTAGAGTGAGGGACAATGAGGCTAAGATCAACACCGCTATATTGTACCTCACAGAGATTGCCGCGTTATGGTGGTGTCAAAATTGTGTTGACATAGAGAAAGGATTATGCAAGATTGATACGTGGGAGCAGTTCAATAAGGAGTTGAAAGCAATTTTACCTGGTGAATATGGTTTATGAGACTAGGCATAAGCTGAGGGAGCTCCAACTGACGACCACAATTCGGGAGTATGTGCGCGAGTTTACTACCTTAATGCTGCAAATCCCGTAGTTGTCCGAGGAAGATTCCATCTTCTATTTCATGGATGGGCTGCAAAACTGGTCAAAACTGGAGTTAAGAAGACATCATGTATCCAACATGGACGAGATCATGGCGGTAGCTGTGTCACTCGTTGACTTCGAGATAGATCATGCCAAGTCCAAAGAAGGCAACCCTGAGAGAGGTGGGGGGATCATGACAATGACAACGGGAAAGGCATAGCCGAGGTATACAAGGGTTGTGGAAAGGTGCCATCCCATAACAGACAGGGGTCCAAGAGAAATAGTAAGAGGCCGAAAAATAGTGGCGATTACGTGCCTAATGAAGGGTGCTACTTCTGTAAAGGATCGCATCTGGCAAGTGAATGCCTAGAGTTGGGGAAGCTTGCAACAATGATCGAGAACTTCCCTCAGGCACACAAGGGTGACACAAGAAGGACCGCTTATATTGGAGGGATGCGCTTAGAATCTAAGCTGAAAGTAGGGGATTTCAAAGCCTATTTTGGCGCCATACAAAGGGAGCATGGTGGTAGCAAGAAAAGTTGGGCGGACATATTTGAAGAGGATGGCAAGTTACAAAGTGATGGCATGCTATCAAACTTAGATGTTGAACCAAGTAGAGGGAAAAAGTTTGCTACCAAGGCAGGGACCACGGAGGACAACCAAATAGGAAGTGGAAGTATGGACCCGATGCTTGAGAAGCTGCTAGACTTTATTGAGTCATGGGGAGATTCAGGCCAAGAGCAAGGAGAGGCATACGATGGGTGGAGGATCGAGGCCATAATTTCTAGCCATCCAAAGTACAAATATGGCAAGAAGAAAGGTAACTAGTACCTTGTGACATGGGAAGGCGAACCGCACCATAAGGCATCATGGCTAATGGACAAAGATCTCCAGCGATGCCAAGTTGAGGTGCACGCGTACGTGTTGATGCTTTATGCCGAGGGCGGCACAAAATTGGGTGGGGGAGAGTGTCATGGCCCGCCACATCATTATTCTACATAAGTGCCACTTGATATATATTTTTGCCATATGGAAGGGTTACATAAGTTAGGGACTAGATCTTGGTGGAATATTCTAGAACTATGGAGAATTTTCTTGGAAAAGCTCTAAATATTTATGGATTTGGTAGGGATATTCTTTTGGAAAGCCTTGGAATATTATAGTCATGTAGAAAATTCTAGAGGGTGTGCTTATTTGTAAATATGAAAGTACTCTAGGTGTCGTCGCGCCTAAGTTATCATTCTTTTTCCACTGTCTGATTGCAGTAGGGGTTCACGTAGGATGGTTAAGCCAGGAGCAGGACCGAGACTTTGCTTAGCCAACACATCTTCACATTGCCTTCCCTCCAAATATGTCTCAATTCACACCTCCAATCCCTTCTCATTAGCTCTCTGATTCTCAGGATAATATTGAAATGTGGATCCTCATGCCCAGCCATTGTGCAGCTTCTGTATAGAAACCAGGGAGTCCGTCTCAACCTGAATGAGTCTATAACCCTCCTCCCAGAAGCTAGTAGTTTGGCTAAAGTAGATAATCAGAAGAAAATGATCGGGCAGGGATGCACAGCAGGAACTTGCAAATTGTATAATAATTATTATCTACACACTGACCCCTATGTGATTAGTATAAATAGGGGGCATTCATTTATAACTCATCAAACAAAAAACCCAAGTTTTCTATAATAAAAAGCTTCATTTGGCAAATTTCTCTTGTCTTTCTTATCTGACATTACTTTAGCGATCTTGAGTATAATAATTTATGCTCACTTGGCATAGAAAAATCGTGAGCAAGTTGTGCAAGATCGTGACTATATGGGTCCAAATTTGACCGATCACAACCAACGATAAGTACGACAAACGATCGGGCCTCTTCGAGTCGACGTCCCTAGGGAGGCGACCTTAAGGCAAAAGAAGAGACCGTACGACCTTTGTAATAGTGTAAGCCCGTTAGGGGACATTAGGAATATTCTATCGAATATTCCTTGTATTTTGTCTTTTACAATTTAGAAGAGTTTTTCTCTTATAAAAGGAGGACAATAACCTTGTAACAGGGCATCGAAATTCTGGAGAGACTATTATTATTGAATACGAAGAAAATTAACAACCTTCTTCTCTTTATCTATCATTCTTTCTAGAGATTATTATATTCAGCTAAGATATACCCCTTCATCTTTGATTAATTTGTTCAAAAAGGTTTTAGAATCTTTTGAGTCAAACAATTTGGCACCGTCTGTAGGGATTTCTATAGCTGAAATCATAGTTTCCATCTAGATTCTTGAAAGCAATAATCGTTTTTTCTTCAGATTCATAAAAACCAGCGATGGAGGGAAAGGGAGAAATGAGACTAAAGGCAGTAGTGGATGTCACGAACAACCTCCTGAATTCCCTCAACGAAGCCAGTGGAGAAGACAATGAGAATGCAACAACAAGTGTTACACTGGATGGGGAGATCTCACCTCCTCTGCACGGGGAACTGACGATCTTACGCGAGAGGGGAACCTCAACCTCTACAGCACGAGAAGCTCCACCAATAGTCAAAAGTCTACTGGAAGAATGGTTAACGAGTGCCTTGAGAAAAATGCTCGACAAAACCATTAAGGGAGGTGTCGAAGACGCGCCACCCATAGAAATGGCAGTTGTTGCCGATGAGCTAAATGCTACACGAACAGGTAATACCCGCACTATTACTAATGTAGGTGACGGCGCACTTATGACCATCTTAAAGAAAATGGAAGAGACGGAAAATGAGAACAAAAAACTCTGTGACTAGATGAAGGAACATCAGGAAAGGGTCGATAAAATACCAGGTGCTCCGAAGCTGTTACCGAAACACGATATGGGCCAATTCGTCGAACAGTCATACAGTGAAGAGGCAGCTCCACATTCTATTCCGAATACCTTCAAAATGCTGCCATACCTGAATATATACAACGGGACCACAGACCGGAGGACCACTTAATCCATTACGTTACCGCAGTGAAGGGTAATAATCTATCAAAAGAACAGGTACTGTATGTGCTGCTGAAAAAGTTCAGCAAAACTCTCACGGGGGAGCATTGACATGGTGTTCCCAACTACTAGAATGATCGATATCGACGTTCGAAGAGATGGAGGATAAATTTGCTACCGCTCATGCGGGAGCGAAGAAAGTCAAGGCTAGGGTTAATGATATCTTCACCATCAGGCAAATGACGGGCGAAGGACTTCGGGATTTCCTAGCATGATTCAACACAGTAAGGATGAGCCTACAGAGCATATCAGAAGGGATCGCAGTAGCAGCCTTTTAAAATGGGTTAAACAGGAACGGATAAAAGGCAACCAAAAAACTACTCAGTAGACTCATGAAGTACCCCCTCTCCCCCCACCACGTGGGAAGAAATCCACAATGCCTATTGTGCCGAAGTGAGGGCAGACGAGGATGACCTGAATATCCCGCTTCAGCGATTAACGTCGGTCCATACCAAAAGAAGGTGAGATCGATGCAATGATGGGAGAAGGGATAAACTAACACGTTTCAATCGAGAAAGGCATCAACCCTTATATCTAGACTTCCAATTCTCCACCTCCTCGACATGCAAACACCGTGCCTCAACATACCGCACCCTTTCGAAATGAAAGAGGTATGCCTCAACTACTATTTGCTCATAATATTTTTGTTTCCCCCTCAGAAATAGTGTACACACTGGAGAAGCTCGGCACGAAGGTGCAGTGGCCATAAAAGATCAAGTCGGATCCAAGCACAAGGAGGTCAAATGTCCTGTGTGAGTTCCACCAGGAAAGTGGACACAAGATCGAGGACTATATAGGTCTGCGATAGGAAGTGGTAAGAATGTTAAATCAGGGACACCTAAAAGAACTTCTGAGCGACAGAAGACGAGCCAACTTGGCTCGAGGGCACGATCAACCTCAAGGACCTCCAAAGCCACCGCCACTAGCTCGTACCATATAAATGATCATTGGAGGCGGTGACGACACAATAATCAAACATGTGAAATTCACCACCACGAATAAACTCAAACGAACAGTCGCCCACGAACTGTATGACAACCTCGAAGATAGTATCATCTTCGATAAGTCAGATACCGACGGTTTGTCTTTCCCTCACTATGATGCTTTGGTTATAACTTTATGCATCATAGATACCGATGTAAAAAGAATAATGGTGGATGCCGGAAGTGGCGCATGTATTGTTCACCCACGAGTTCTCATGCAAATAAGGCTCGAGGATAAATAATACCGCGTTGCATAACACTAACAGGTTTTAATAATGCAGTAGAGCAAACATCTGGAGAAATAGTGCTACATGTCTGTCACACCTCCTTTTTACTACTACACCCCCAGAAGGGTGTAATAAAGGGAGTTATTTCCAACTTGAAGTGACAATCGAAACGAGATTTATTTTTAAAAAAATTCAGAGTCGCCACTTGGGATAATTAATGGTGTCCCAAGTCACTGGTTTAAATCCCGAATCGAGGAAAAGAATGACTCTGTTAACAGTCCGCGAACCAAAAATCCAGATAAGAAATTCTATTAACCCAGGAGAAGGTGTTAGGCATTCCCGAGTTCCGTGGTTCTAGCACGGTCGCTTAACTGTTATATTCGACTTAATTATCTGATTTTAGTGCATGTTCAAACATAAATGCAATTTTAAATTATTTACCGCTTTTAATTAATTTTAAGGAAAATTGAACGTCATTTAAAACGTGTTTTTGGATCACATCACATGAAATGCACCCACAATCCGAAACACATTTTATTCAATGTTTTAGGATTTGGATTTGGGTCACATGAAATGCACACACGAGTTTAAGAAGGTAAAATTATTAAATAGCGCGCCTAAAGCAACTAACGCGTTGTTATTTTTTGGGAAAGGCCGTGAAATTTGCTAGACGACCCCTCCCGAATTCTAGGTATTTATTATAACCATTTATTGAGGGCCCCGAGGTTTGTGCATTTTATTTGGCGAGGCTTGTCTCATTTATTTTGTTTATGGATATCCTAAAGCAACTACGATTTTCTACTTTGCGAGGGCCATAGAAAATTCAACCAATGGCACACTTCGATTTCTAAAGGGTTTTATCATTCCAAAATTGTTATAGTCGGGTTACATGAAATGCACCCTCGAATTTTAGGCATCGTAACCATGTCACGGGAATCATACCCATAATCACGATGATGTATTGTGAATAATTGTAACATTTAAGTATTATTGTAATTAAAGAGATTGTCTATTACATTAAAAGGCTATCATTTAGGGAGTTTCAAACGAAATAAATTATTCAAAAAGAGAGAAGATGATCAAGTATGGTGACAATTGAACATGGGTATATTTTCGTTAAATATCACTGCTATTTGCCTCAACATTATTGAGCAAGGAATCAATTGAACTTCCAGATACTTTGGCACATGGGAGTTCACTATTACTGTGACAAAATTAACCACATGAACACTACCACAATTACCCCCAAACATACGGCCCATTTGAATCAACCAAGATTAATAGAAGTATATAGGAGTATTTCAGCAAAGCTCATGAAGGAAGTAAACAGAGAAATGGTAATCTCAAATAAGCTACAATATTGCTTTTAATTGCTCATAACAGTGAATAAAACAAAACATTTCCAAATACAGTCAAATAAAGATAACGGACCTCAAATTGCTAGAACTCCAGATAGAACTCAAATCGGAAACCTTGGACAGCAATGAAATGAAGAACCGAACCGCAAATAGAGACTCGACGGACCCTCACCCGGACAACCTCGAACCAAAACCTCAACCTCGGGACTTCAACGACTAGCAAAATCTCATACGCCGTCACTGTTTCCCAATGTATTTCTGGTGTGGACTGCTTGGGGTACGACTAGTTGACGGGAGAGTGAGGTGACTAGATGGAGCTGGTGCGGGTTGACGAGGAGGAGGAAGATGAACTGCTGGTCGTTTGGGGTGGTTAGCGACGCTGAAGAAGAAGGTTGTTCTGGTTGTTGGGGTGGTGTTGGCTGCTGTAAGCTATGAGCGAGGGCGTTTGGAGAAGAGAATATGAAGCAATGGCAATGGCTGTTGGAGGTAGTCGTTTGGAGCGAAGAAGACGAAGCAGAAACTGGTTCGACGAGCTGGTCGGAGACGGGCAGCAGCTGTTTTGGTCGTTCGCTGCTAGACGTTTGGGGTGACAGTGCTGCAGTGGTTCTCCAGCGAGCTGGTGGAGAAAACGACCAAGCTGCAATGGCGGAAAGCTGGTTGGGGATGACGTAACAGTAGGTGGTCGTTGGTTGCTTTCGGACGGGGGCTGGGGGTGTTTTTGACGATGGACGCTGGTGGTCGACTGAAGAAGATAGTCGTTTTGTGTGGCTAGTTGGATATGGAGATGTTGGTTGTCGTTTGGACGTGACGACGATGAACGAGGGGGGCTGTTTTGGTGAGCGAGATGGTGGTTTTGGTTGAAGACGATAAGGGGTCGTTAATGGCGAAGAAACGACGGGGCTGATGGTTGATATTTGTCAATGGAGATGGTATTAGGATTTTGTGTTGTGTTTCTATGTTGAAGAAGATAAAGTAGTAGTCTTCAAAAATATGTAATGTGTATCTTTTTTCATCTCCCCACGCGGCTGAATAGTTAGTAGTGTATTTATAGGTCTAGGTTAGTTTAGAGTTTTAGGGGAGTGGGCTTGGTTTAGGGTATTGGGCTTGGGTTGTTGTGGGCTAGGTCCGAATTTTGGGCCTAAAAATGAGTCGTTTGAACCCAAATATTATTCTTTCCCCGCAACCGAGAATAAAAATACGATCTTATTTAATTAATCCTACGTGAGCAAAATAACTATTAAAATGAGACTGACAATTAAAACAAAACTATTTTTGGATATTTTTTCAAGATTAAAATGACTACAAAATTTTAATGAAACTATTTTTCTTGTCACGACCCAAAATCCACTAAGGGTCATGGTGGCGCCGGACACCTCTGTCAGGCCAGCCAACTAAATTATCAATTGATTCCTTTTTTAATACTTTTAAAAATCTAAGGTTTTTCCTTCCATTTTTATAAATAAAAGTTCACTACTTGAATTCGAATTTAAATAATGACAATTAGTAAAATCCGCTGTAAACCATCCCAGAAACCCGGTGTCACAAGTACATGAGCAACTACTGATAAGAGAAATAAAATACAATATCCGCCAGGAATATAGTGGGCGAAAAGTAAATACAGTACACTGGAAGGGACTACCCTAGCCGCGGTCGCCTCAAATGATGCAGCTCACCTAGTCCCAGCGTCATCCATGCTGCTACGCCCAATAGGCTGCTAGAGGTGTATATATACATGTGCAACAAAAATGCACAAAAGTGTAGTATGAGTACGTAATCAACGTGTACTCAGTGAGTGTCCCGCCTAATCCCGAAGGGGTAGAGACGAGATGGTCAACTTTGACACACTCTAATGGTCCAACGGTTATTTATTCTCAATATACATATAAACAATGGATTTATTTTCTAACATGATTTTTATCCAAATAGAGGAAACAAGTAAACACGTAATTCCTTCATATGAAATTTCCAAGGTTTCTTTTCATTATTAACAATATGATCTCGAGCCATAGTGAGGCAAGTAACCGCTTAAATAAATCCAGGCAGCAATATAAACATGCGCAAATCATACCGAGGCGACGACCCGATCCAACAGAAATAAATGTGCACTTGCCGAGGGTCGACGGCGCGCCTATAGATGCATCTATCAATCTGCCGAGGCATTCAGCCCGTTCCAAAATAAACACACACAGATAGACAATCAGTTAAGAAGTCAACATGGAGCAATTATCCAAGAAAAAGCCAATGCTCTTTAATACTTTGAGAAAACGACGCTTAAGCCCTTTTAGAATTTCATTTATCAATTTAACATGATCTATTACCCCTCTCGTGAATCATCCATGCGACGCGGTCCACAAAAAATAAACAATCACCCTGCTCGCTAATTATCCGTGCGACGCAGATACACATAAGATACATGCTCAGATAGTCAATTAGAATTTTATCAGGGAATAATTATCCAAATAAACCAATTCTCTGCTTAACGATTTAGGAAATGATGTTTAATCTCTTTTTAAATTCATTTACTAATCAAGGGTGATTTAAACAATCCAAGTCATCGATGGGTCCATAATTAATTCAAGTATAACATGTTGATGGGTCCTAACTACCCGGATAATAATATAATAGTAGCTACGCACAGACTCTCGTCACCTCGTGCGTACGTAGCCCCCACAAATAGGAGCACATGATCATTCACTTCACCTATGGGGTAAATTCCCCCTCACAAGATTAGAAAGGAGACTCACCTCGCTCCAAAGACTCGCAACCGGCATTCTACATCCTTCCGAAGGCTCGAACCAACGCACAATGCACCAAAACTAGCCAATGATCATACAAATCCATTAATATATGCTCAACTATACCTTACAACTCAATTTATAGCCATTCCTAACTCCGAACGAAAAGTTGACCAAAATGCCCACGTGCCCGGAAATCCGAAATTTTTTCGAATATAAAGTTTACCCATGACCTTAGGAACTCAAATATATAATTTTCTCTTAATTCCATGCTCAAATTCGTGGTAAAAATCTAAGATTGAAATTTTCTAGGTTTCCAACCAAAACCCCAATATTTACACTAATTTCCATGCTTAATCTCATACATAATCAATGTGTTTAGCTTATAATAGGTGGGAATAACTTAC
>MU705274.1:21377-58040 GCA_026770625.1 Nicotiana glauca | reverse complement strand
TACATATGCCTTGCCATGGTTAATGGGGGAGACTTCAACGACATATTAGAATCTAGAGATAAATTCGGGGGTCTGCCCATTAATAATAAGAGGGCTGATAAATTTGCTAAGTTCATGCACACATGTAGCCTTATTGACTTGGGGTTTCAGGGTAGTCGTTTTACTGGACTAATAAACAAAGAAATGGGCATACAATATTGGAAAGGCTTGATCATTTTTTAGCTAATTACGATTGGCTAAATTTATTTCCTAACGCCACAGTAAGACACTTACCACGTACTCATTCAGACCATTGCCCATTGCTAGTTACTCTAGAACCACCTCAACATTTTCACAAAAATATATTTAGATTTGAGACGATGTGGGTATCACATCCTCAATTTCAACAGTTGGTGCACCAAACTTGGACAAATGATGCTCCATTATTAATCACTACTGAGAATTTTAAGAGAGTAGCAACTTGTTGGAATCATACTGTTTTTGGTAATATTTTTGAACGTAAAAGGAAATTACTTCCTAGACTATCAGGTTTACAATCATCAATTCATTATCCGACCGGCACTTTCTAACAAAATTTAGAGACCCAACTAACCTTGGAATATAGTCACATACTTCGTTCAAAAGAGGAGTTATGGCAGTTAAAATCAAGAATAAATTGGTTGAACCAAGGGGACGCAAATACTAAATTTTTTCATTTATCCACTATCCATAGACGTCGTACGAATAAAATCACTGCTCTACAAGATAATGTGGGAAATTGGGTAGACACCACTGCTGAAATTCGAACTCTAATTTTTAATTACTACAATGACCTATTTCACAGTGAACATCTCATTTCTAAGAACATACTAACGATCTTTAATAGCTGTGCTCTCTACTCCAATGAGTTAGTTAGGATGACTGTGCCCCTTGAACAAGATGAGATATTAAAGGCATTGAAAACTTTCAAGCCATTCAAATCACCTGGTCCTGATGGATTATATCCATATTTTTATAAAAAATACTAGGTGGAGGTTGGAGCTAAAGTTACTCGCTTTTGTCAAAATGTGTTCAATTCAACAACCATACCACCTGATCTTAATAAGACTCTTCTTTGCCTAATTCCTAAGGCAAAACATCCTACGAGAATCCAGCAATTTAGACCTATCAGTCTTTATAACACTATTTATAAAATCATCACAAAGATTATAGTGAACAGACTTAAGCCAATTATAAGATTTATAATAGGACCAACACAAACTAGCTTCCAATAGGGAAAGAGAGCTTGTGAAAATGTTATAGTAGTATAGGAAACATTAAGCTATCTTGCGAAAATGAAAGGGAAAGCTCCATCAATGTTATTAAAATTAGACTTAGAAAAAGCATTTGATAGATTAGAATGGTCTTTTATAAGACATGCTTTGGTTTACTTCAATATCCCTCCTTCCATGATTTCTTTAATTATGTCATGTGTTACAACGATGTCAGTCTCTATTTTAATCAATGGATCAAGTACACAATACTTTAATCCTTCGAGGGGTATTCGCCAAGGAGATCCACTGTCAGCTTATTTGTTCATTATGTGTATGGAATTACTATATCGTAATATATCACAATCAGTGGACTACCTACAATGGAAACCAATTAGAATATCTAACAAAGGGCCTCTATTGTCTCATCTTTTTTTTGCAGATGACATCATTTTATTCTCTAAAATAACTACTAAAAGTTGCTATGCCCTCATTGATGTGTTAAACAACTTCCCGAATCACTCAGGACAAATAATTAACTTTGATAAGTCAAAGTTATTCTTTTCAAAAAATTGTGGCACAAATGACAAGAATTTTGCTATTAACTCGTTCAGTATGAAAGAGGGAAATTCCTTTGGGAAATACTTGAGTTTCCCCATGTTCCAGGCAAGGCCAAAGAAGGCAGACTTCCAATTCCTGCTCGACAATTTTAAGAATAATTAGCATGATGGAAGTCCAAATTCTTAACTCTATCAGGTCGAGCCACTCTAATAAAATCAACATTAAATCAACTACCCAATCATATAATGCAGTACATAGAAATCCCTTCGAGCATTCTGAGTAAGTTAGACCAGTATCAAAGGAATTTCTTATGGGGTTCTACAGTGGAGAAAAAGAAATTGCAGCTTACTAATTGGAATGATATTACTACTCCACTTTCAAATGGAGGATTGGGGATTCAAAAACTAAAACAAAAGAACAATGCATTACTAGTTAGCTTAGCATGGAGGTTATTTACCACACAGGATGCTATGTGGGCTAAGATATTGCTCTACAAATATCTTCATAGTTCTCCACTAGTTAAGCACTCTTACACTTGGGCAAATATTAAGAATGGCTGGAAAATGTGTCAGCTAGGCATAAAATGGAATATAGGGAGCGGTAGTCTGATTAACTTGTGGTATGATCCTTGGATTGCACCTGGTACATGAGATAATTACTCATTTATTCTTAGAATGTGCAAGTGCTAAAACTTTTTGGCAGAACTTAGGAATCCTGAATTTTATTAAGGATTATTTGCATGGAACCAATGATTCCACTTGGGTTCAAAAGCTTATAAATTGCAAAGACATATTTTTTCCTTACAACGTAAATCCTATCACTTTCTGGTCTTTCAGCTTATGGAACATTTGGATAGCTAGGAATAACAATTGTTATAGAAATACTATATCCACAGCTTCCATAAAGCTAACCACTCAACAAGCGGCAGAATTTACATATCTGGTAGCAAAAACACATACGATTAGGAAAAAACAACAACAAAATCTAAAATGGATGCCTTCTAAATATTCTCCTTATAAATTAAACATTGATGGAGCTCATAACAATACAAAATCTGGCATTGGTGGACTAATACGGAATGTAAACTCTGAATGGATATTAGGATTCGCATCAGCTATCATAGCAAATTCACCTCTGGAAGCAGAAGCACATGCACTGATGCAAGGACTTCGTTTGGCTCTTGACAATAAGCTTGTATCACTGGAAGTAGAAGTGGATTCACAAGAAATATTAACGGTGCTAAATTCTGTTAACACAATAACTAACAATCTCATCTTGTACTGTAGGTACCTCCTGGATAGGATGGCTAAACCTGCACTATTACATGCGTACAGAGGTCAGAATCGAGTAGCGAATAAACTAGTTAAGGAGGGTTGCAATTTCGACGTGGAAATGGAAGTACATATTTTTAAAGACAGCCCTGATTTTGCAAGAACACTTTTTAAGGAAGACAAGGGTTTGGTGCATGGAAACATTTTGGGACGACTTAGGCCACACTCTTCTGCTTATAATATTGTAAATAACTACTGTAATAGTACTAGACCTAAGTACGCTACTAGACTAGGAAGATATGGTAATCTAGCACCAATTAATGGTGCATATACTTGTAATAGGATGCAACACATGTATCCAACCTCTGTACGCTACTGTTAATTAATCTACGTTTTATCTTTTAAACAAAAAAAATGATCTTTATTCCTCAAGATAAAATGACTCGGTGCATGTGTGCGTTAGCTGAACCTTACTAAAATGGCTCATTTGACATTTGAAATAAATTTAGATCCACCTTATACTAACCTTTGAAATAAATTTAAATGCCTTTATTTACTTATCCCAATATGTAAGGGTGATAATTAATTAAGGGTAATTTAGCGAATATATTTTTTTCTCTAGGAAATCGTATTTTCTTAAAGAGCATGCTAAAAAGCCACTTATTATAGACCGGAGGGAGGAAGATTTAGAGTGTACGGTTTAGTATGTTATAAGACTCGTCCTTGCATGCTCTGATAATATAAAAATTTGGATATTCATCACACGTAAGTAATATTTTTTTTATAATCGAGAAATCCATAAAATTCGTTAAAGAATATTTATCATTTCTTGAAGATTCGAAGTCTTACAGCAATAATGCAATCAAGAAATTATACATATTATTATTTTCTGCAAAAAGTTGCCTCTTTGTTGGATTTATGTTAACTCCCCTGGTATTTACCTTTGCTGAAAAGAAAAATATAATCCTCATTTAGAGAAGCTAAATAATTTTACTTTCTTTCACTTCCAAGCTTCACTTAAAATGTTGTTTTTTTTCTTCCAAGAGACATTTTATTTTTCTAGACTTTCGAGTTTGGATAGATTTACAAGAGCAAATTGGAGACCTTGTACAACTTTTCAAGAACATTATCAATATTACACGTTGTTAATGATGAACTCTCCACAATAGAAGATTCATATTTGAGTTTTATGCTGCAATATAATTAGAAAACGGAGAAGGGTCAAATATATTCATGTAATATTGAAAAATATTTAAAGATATCCTCCATTATACTATTTGATCATCTCAGTCCCTACCGTTATACTATCATTTGGATATACCCCTCAATTGGAGGGGCTTCCATGTGGCACATCAGGATTAAAAAGACCCTTCCCCTTTTTTTACCCGGTTCATTTTTTCCTCTACCCATAACCTGACCTAAAGTCAACCCTTCTCTTAAAAACCGTAAACGAGTGGAATCAACTTCCATTCTCTCTTTTCTTTTCCATTTCGTTTTACTTTGAATTCTTCTATTTTCTTACTCATTGCCTGGTATAACACAAATGGTTGTGCTCTATCGATTGATTTTGGGTTTAGATAGAATAAGAAAATTTTCTATCCATATATCTATGATCTATCAACCACAACTAGTGAGAGAGCAAAGTGTTTTGATTTTGAAATCATGGTCTTACCGAAGAAGAAAATGCACCCATCTTCTCTGATACCTCATTCTTTTGGCATGAAGCTTGAGCTAAAATTTGAACTAAAGATAAATAAATTTCCAAGAACAATAGAACTCAGGTTTGATTTCCAGAATTCTAAGGCTCGGGTCTACATTTTTATCAGACAAATAGAAGGCAAGTTACAAAATCACTTGTGAATTGTCTCAAAACCCAACTTTGACAGCATAGAAGTTGAAAATTATCCCTGGCTCTATTACTCAAAAAGAGGAAAATGCAACGTGGCAAAAACACACACATAGAAGCAAGTTTATGGTTGAAGCTGCCAATATCAGATTGAAAACATATGAAGATTAATGCTTATTTTTACATGAACTTGGTGACTTATCCAAAGTATTTCATGAAAAAAGTGTTGTTGGTTTGGCTGCGTAGAAAATCACTATAGTGAAATGAGGGGTTTAATGATACGGGTATTTTTTAAGTGGTCGGATATGGATCTAGTTAGGGGCATGTTAGTATTGAACCGAGTATTTTAATTTGGGGTGGGTCTCTTTAATCCTGAGGTGTCACGTGACAGTCTGTCCAATTTAGGGTTATATTTGAATAATAGTATAACGGTAAGGGCTGAGATGACCAAATAGTATAACAAAGGGTATCTTTAAACATTTTTCGATTGTATAGGGATATATTTGATCCTTCTACGATTGAAAATACCGAAGATTCGTAGAATTTTACGAAATCACATAATTGTAAACTAAAAAGAGATGAAAAAATACCAGCTATGTCCATTTATAATTACTTTATTACAAAAATTGATCAATTCATAAAATATTACCAATATTAGCCATTTAGCTATTTGTGGCCAAAAAGGTCAAATTTTACTTTCTTTTGAGTGGGTGTTATTAGAATATATTAGGTACATCTTAAGGAGCTTGAATCTAAGTTTTGGGATGATTTTGTGGAGTTTTGAAGCGGTTTGAATTGAAAATTCGAAGTAGAAGAAGAACATGACAAAAATTGATAGGTGTATCACACTGTGTATCAAACGTGTATCACATGTATATCCATGTATACCTACGTGTGAGATACATGCAAGATACATGTGCCGCAAAAGAATTTCTTGAACTCAATTTTAACTACGAATTTTGATACCAAATCAGTCCAAATCACCTCTAATCTTCCTCATATTATATATTGACTCATCTGCATATTTTTAATGAATTCCAACCATACCCATTGAAAAAGATCCCTTTTTGCTTAGATTTTTAGAATCTTATATATATATACATATATATATATATATATATGTGTGTGTGTGTGTGTGTGTGTATTTTATCACTTTATTTGATACCTCATCCATGAAATTTATTTTTCATCTTGTATCTAATGTTGCTAATCATGCTTGAAAATATGGAAGGAGATCCTTGTATGTGATTCTTAGAGAAAAAGAATCTTATTTCTTTGGGTTTTCAACTTTTATATATACTTAGCTAGTTTTGTTAAGTTTATGATTAATGGCTAGAGGTTGGTAAGTTGAAACTATTTTGTAAGATTTCCAAAAGAGATCCTAATATGAAGTACTCGGGAATTGGTGGACCTATTTCCTTATGGAGCTATTTTGGTAAGAATAGCACAGGCTAGCCAATTTTCTAACTGGTCATTAAAAAATAGCAAGCATTTGCAAAGTCATTGAAAAATAGTAACTTTTTTGCTGTAACACGGAAAGTTCTAGCATAATATACTGGAGATCGGTGTTGTGTATGAACTTCCAGCATATTATGATGGAACTCCAACACGCGGAAGGTGCGGCATAATATCCTGGAGATTGGAGCACATGTTATGAACTTCCAACATATTATGCTGGACCGGTATGTATTACTGAAACTCCAATATATTTTGTTAGAAGTCCAGTATATTATATTGGAGAACTCTAGTATAACATACTGGAACTCCAGTATAATATAATGGAGTTCCAGTATAATTGTGCTGGAACAATAATATAATATACTGGAGTTCTAGTGTATTACACTGGAGTTCCAGTGTACTTATGCTGGAACTCCAGTATAATATACTGGAGTTTCAGTGTATTATACTGGAATTCCAGTATATTATGTTGGATTATTTTTTGAATTTTGAACAGTATTTTCGTTCAGATTTATCTTTACTTGAAAAGTGGCTAAATTTCGATTACTTTAGAAATTGTGTTTTTTTTTAAATGACCACTTGTAAATCTGACTATTTTTTAGTTTCTCCCGCCTTTTTTGGTCTTGGAATTCACTTGAACTTTTACAGAATATAGGCCCATTTTCCTGCATCCAACTAAATAAACTAGTAAAAATGCCAAAAAGCACTTCGTGTTATAAATAGAATTCTATTTAAGATGAATTTCTATATGTTAGAGAGATATTAGGGTTTGTTACTTGATGGCTAAGTTACTTTTTTCTTATAAATAGAGGGGTTCTATTCCATTGTAAATAATCGCAAATCAATAAGAATTCTCTCTCCCTACTTTACTCTGCAATATTCTTCTTCTTTTATTATTTCATGACACGTTATCAACACGAGATTCTAACCAATTGGGTAGAAGTTTTGGGATTGAGCATAATAATTGTCCATTGTTCCATGAACTTCCTTCATGAATAAATTCTGGATTTAAGTTATGTATTTTACCGTATTTTTCTTTTTTATTCTATAATTTGATTTTAAATACAAGCAAAGACAATAAATTTAGATTATAACTCTAATGAAGTTAGTAACAAATTATAACCACTCGAAGTGGTAAAATTTCTATATCTTGCCATGATCAAAGTCATGTATGATCGTGAGCACAAGAAGTGAAAACCCGTCCCATTGAATTTGCTTCGTTCTTATTCCTTTAAGAGAATGTGGTAGCAATATGTAATAAGTCTGAAAGAAGATAAAATTATTACCGTAAAGGTATCAATAGATATGGACGTGTCAATAGACGAAACTATAATCATCATCGTTGTGGTAATAAGAACAATAAGTATTCTCAAAATAATCCTTCACTTTGTGAAAGTAATATTTGCCATCGATTTTATATGAGATTTTGTAAAGCACATATAGATGATTTTGATCCATTCATGATGTGAATGTGACAACATGCGATTTATGAATACATATTCATTCTTGGAAGAATATGAATGTGCTAGTGGTAGTGAATATGCCACACCCACCTCTAGAAAGAGGTTTGAGATGAAATAAAAAAATAATTTCATTATTATGGCATGGACGGTCATTGATCACGTACCTATTGTGATTATGCCAAAATAATATGGCTATGTGATTATTATCGGGTAAAAGTAATAGAAGCAACATATTTTGTCTATAATAATTTTGATAGTGACCATAATGATATAACTTTCTCCTTGAAAGAGATATTCACCGTATGGATGTTGATGAATATGTGGTAGCACCAAATTAATTGAGAGCTCTGAAAGAGCCAATTATTATTATTTTGGAGGAATAAAATTGATTATCAATAAAACATTGTGATGTAGTAAACCTCAAAGAAACTTAATTGAGTTTCTAAAGTATTTGCGAAAGCGATTGGTTATATTGAGGCTATAAATAAAAGAAAAATTTAATATCTTCTATTACTATAACTTGTAGCGGGATAATATATGTGAAAAGTTACCCACTTTATTCTCCAGTTTGTACTACACAAATATAAGAATACCACAATAAAATGAATGTTTATTGATATAAAACTCATATTATAATAAACTTGGAGTTTATTGATAATTGCATACGTCATGGTGTAAACCTAAAGTTTACTAATGCTGATAACTTATGCAGTTGGCATAATTGGTTAGCCATGTTACTTTAAGTATGATATGCAAAAATGAAAGAGATTTTACATGGGTAAATATTAAAGAACTAGAAAGTTCTTTACGAATTCTCTTATGTTGCTTGTTCTCATTAATTAATAGACCAACTAAAATTGTGATTGAATCCCATGAACGCTGAGAATATCAAAGGTGAATATGGGCCCATTCACCTGCCACGTATACTACATAAGATGCATCTATGAGATGGTTACATGTGTGATTATTATTAACCCGCAACCTGCCCGAGGTTTGTGAGGTAACTTGCTCAATAATTCAATTTCGAGCATAATTTCCAGATTTTTTATTCAAGGTAGTTTATCTTGATAAGTTGGTTTACATCACAGTTGGTTTAGCAAAAAGATTTATTGAGTGCCTCCACTTAATAGATAACTTATTGCTTATGAGAACAAAGTTATATATATATATCAGTTTGATATACGTTATATACAAAAGTATATTATTTTCTTTCTTAACAGGTGGTTTAGGGTCAGGAACCAAATAATTGCATCTTATTATTATTTATGTATGGTGTATATTTTGATTAATACCATAACATACAAAGATAGATTCTCAAAGTTGAGGAAACAAGTTAATTTTTCTAACATGAGGGGGAGACGGGATAAATCGTCGAGAAATATTTACATGGAATGAATTATCATTTATACATCTGGATCCTCGAATAAGATAATATGAGCTTGAAGTTCCTAAAAAGATAATTCATCTACAATACTAGCAAAGCATGCCATACGCATTTGCTTACCCAAAGAAAGTAACTATACTTTCACTGCAAATGGTCATATTAGAATAAGTCCTAGAAGAAAAAACTCTATGGTACGCTTAAAGAATATAGACAAATCGGTTTCAAATAAACTTCTTGATAAAGAAGATGAGAAAATGATCAAAATGATATAATAAGGAGGCAAGTGATGTAGAAGATCACATGACATAACACTTCATAAAATCTTAGGAGAGATTCAAGTAGCTGTCACGACCCAAACCCCGCTCCGGTCGTGATGGCGTCTCTCGTGAAGACAAGGCCAGCCAGACCATTTCAGAACACCAGTTTTAAGCAGTTAATCAAATAAATAACAGTTCGAGTATGATTTAATGATATTAATTAATGTAATTACAACTCAACACAGCCCGACCGGGGTGTCACAAGTCACGAGCATCTATGAAAATGAAATTCCCACTTTACAGTCTAGAAATACACTGAACAAGAATAATGAATAACATAAAAAGAAAGTGGTGCTGCGAACGCTGGCAGTCACCTCGCTAAGACCTCTACAACTCTGCCTCCACGCAGCCAATATCCGCTACCGGGTGAATAAATACCTGCAACTGCACGCGAGGTGCAGGGAGTAAAGTGAGTAATCCAACTCAGTGAGTAATAAAGGTAAATAATAACTGAGCAGCAAGAAATCACGTAAAGCAACCAACATGCTATATAGAAGCTGGGTACAATTTTCTGAGAAAACAGTGAGATCTGTGAAATCTTTAGAAATACCTTGGCTCAGTTCAAATCTCTTTTGAAAATGATCTTTTCAATAATTACGAAAAATGATTTCAAACGTTTAGTGCTGATAAGCACAGAAAATCCGCCCCTCGGGCACACATACCACAGTATAACAGGTAAAAAGGCAAATAAGTATGCAAGATGAGCACATAAAAGTTTGCCCCTAGGGCAATATCCCAAACTGATCCAGCCCCTCGGGCTCACTCTCAACAACACTCTTAGCCCCTCGGGCTCTCTCTCTCAAATCACTCTCAGAACAGTATCACATAGTAGCCGTTGCAGCGTGCAGCCCAATCCACATAAGCGTGCAGCTAGATCCATAGCTCGCTGTGGTGTGCAGCCCGATCCATATGGGTACCCGCGCTCACTGTGGGGGTGCAGACTCCGGAGGGGCTCCTACAGCTCAAGCGTTATATCATTGCAGGTGCAGTCCGATCCAATATATATACTATGGCATGCAGTCTGATCCATATAATATGCTACTACGGCGTGCAGTCCGATCCATATAATATACCACTGCGGCGTGCAGTCCGATCCATATAATATACTACTGCGGCGTGTAGTCCGATCCATATAATATACTACTACGGCATGTAGTCCGATCCATATAATATACTACTGCGGCGTGCAGTCCGATTCATATATAATCCTCACATCCAGGCCCTCGGCCTCACATCCCTCAGTGTATCCTCACATCTGGCCCTCAGCCACACTCAGTCAGAATATCATCACAAGCCCCTCGGGAATAAGTAAAACAGTAGTCCTCGGCCCAAGTTATCATTTAAAATATTATTTAAGACTCAAATCTGAGTAAAAGTGGCTGAGTTGTAAAATAGTGGAGAAACAATATGACTGAGTTTAAGTAATAAGTCAAAACAGTGAGGAAACACTGAAAATAATCCCCGAAGGGTTCAAATAATTGGCACAAAGCCCAAATACGGCAATCAGCCCAAACAACAGTGATAACAAATAAATTCCAGTCAAATACGGGATAAATTAATAATCGGGATGGACAAAGTCACAATCGCAGCGGTGCTCTACCCCACGCCCACTATCCGTCGTACAAGTCACCTCAATATAGCACTACGATGTACAATCCGGGGTTTCAAACCCTCAGGATATCATTTACAATCATTACTCACCTCGAACCGGTGAAATCTCTAGCTCTCGACGCCTTTTCCCCTCAAATCGGCCTCCATGCGCGTCGAATCTAACCAAAATCAGAGCGAATACATCACAATATGCTAAGGAATAATACCCAATCGAAAACAATCGAAAAATATCAAGAATCTCGAAATTAGCAAAACTCGAGCCCCGGGCTCACTTCTCAAAAAATCAGGAAATTAACATCAATGGATTCCTCATCCTCTCACGAGTTCATACATACCAAGAACTCTCAAATCCGAGCTCAAATGGCCCTCCAAATTCCAATTTAATCTCAAAACTCAAGCCCTAGTTCTTCCATTTTAAGCTAAATTTCCATGAATTTCTAGGTGGATTTCGCAATAAAAACGAGTTTTAAGTTCAAAAATCTTACCTCCAATCGATTCTCCTTGAATCCCTCTTCAATTTCCTTCAAAAAGCACTCAAAAGGACCAACAATGGAGTGAATGATCCCCAAAATCGCGGATGAAATGTTTTAAAACATTCTGCCCAGATCACTGTAGCTAACCCTATGCGATCGCATCCTAACCTCTGCGATCACATAGAACAAAATTTCCAGCTCCAAATTTAACCCTATGCGATCGCACACCAACTCCTGCGATCGCATAGAATAATTTTCTACCAAAAATCCGGATCAATCTTTACATTGTGCGATCGCATGACTCCCTATGCGATCACATAGAACAACCAAACAACCCCTCGAAATCCTTCTATACGATCGCATAGAGCAAAATCCTGCAGCACTGACCTGCAATTTTCTGCAGCAGCCAAAGTCCGAAAAACCTCCCGATAGCCATCCGAAATCACCCCGAGGCCCCCGGGACCTCAACCAAACACACAAAAATGATCCAGTACCTTATTTAAACTTGCTCCAATCATCAAAACACCACGATTAACACTAAAACCATCAATTCACATCGAATTCAAACCTAAGTTTTCTCAAAACTTCCGAAATACACTTTCGATCAAAACCCAGACAAAACGACGTCCGAATGACCTGAAATCTTGCACACATATCCAAAATCTCCTAACGAAGCTACAACAACTATCGAAATTCCATTCCGACCCTCGGATAAAAATCTCACCCATCAACCGGAATTCGCCAAAATACTAGCTTCGCCAATTCAAGCCTAATTCTACACCGGAACTCCAAAATCAATTCCGATCACGCTCCTAAGTCACAAATCATCCCCCGAAGCTACCCGAATCACCGGAAACCAAATCCGAGCCATCTAACTCATAAGTCAACATTCGGTTGACTTTTCCATATCAAACCTTCCGTAAAGAGACTAAGTGTCTCATTTTCTACCAAAACCAATCCAAATAGACTCTAAAACACCAATTATTGATAATGAAATATGAAGAAGCATAAAATGGGGGAAACAGAGCGGTGACTCACGAGACGACGGGTCGGGTCGTCACAGTACCTGAAAATATGAATGAAGAGATCTCTATGTTATGTCTTATGAAAAATATATTGGAACCGATATAAAATATTCATCTGCGACATCTATAATAGTTCTATATATATATATATATGAGGATCTTAAGTCAAGAGAAACAATTCAAATGGAATTGCTTTCATATGAAAGACATATTATTTTGGACCTGCAGTTCAAACACTTGAATGTATAAAGTCAATTGTGTGTGCTATCACCTTTATCTACCTTATATGTCTAGCATGACATGATAACTCGAGCGTACCCAGAGTTGTCCTAGAAGCCAACCAATAGCTGAATAACCTTACCAAGCATATACCCGAGGGTGATCCCATGTCACCCTATCTCATCTAGGTCCGATAACATATTTAAACCGAAATTACACAATCCAGTCTAGCCCATAAATCATAGAATTACCTTTTCACTTCTGAAACCATCAGCACGATCAAAACCTCACACATATACTTTGAATAGTCCCGAACCAGCTATAATAACCCATACCTGCAACCTCAGGTGAAATCATATGATATACCACATAGTCCAAGCACTCAAAACGATAACTTCCATTCACAGTAGTTGCCCACAACAACCAAATACCGATAGAAAATCCCTTATTAGCTAAAGTCTTATTCCAACACTTTCATATACTACCAACAATAAATGAGACACGCAGAAAACCATAACCATTCTCAGATCAACCACTCATGAAGCTACTTCCCTTTTGACTAATACCACAACAGATTTCCGAGCCGAACCTCGATATTATCCTTCCAACAAGATGAATCAAATCTGTTCGTATTCATTAATGACCCGAACGATCACCTTGAATCCAACACACCACTCTGGTGATATGACACCTCAATACTGGCCTAAGTCACAACTTGCATAATACACGCACCAATAAGAAACGGTCTGAACATACTCAAATCATGAAAAATGACTCAAACGAAAGAGTTGTACCTCAAGCTCATCAGTACCATCACGACACAAGGCTGAGACCCCATCTCACATCATAGAAATAGAACACTTAAATCTACCCCGAAAGGTCATATCTCCATGTGGCCTCGCCACAATGCGTGATCCTATCCAAACACTGTTACACATGAAATCCCTCAAATCACTATGCTCAAAATCGACAGCCACGCACAATTTGATGTATGGAACCCCAGCAATTCATTACACCCACGATGAAACAGATAACATACGACACACAACCTTATAGGTCATAACCAACACTCCAACTAATGAGCAACACCCAATTACTCTTCCCGCTCGACTTCCACTATGAATCCCTAATAGAACCGCACTACATGTGCCCATAACCAACAAATCATAACGTCTCACAACACCGAAAAGCAACTCAAGCTGAATACGTAACCACATCAGCCTGCCAACGAACTCATTACCAAGGAGCCTGAAGCTGCTCCTTCCACTACTATAACTCCTGCCGGAGCCGAACGATACGGTGTCCAACATCAAATCAACATCGAAATCCACAACCTCACCCGGCAACATGCCCGGCCACAAGAAACGCATCAGAAAAGTCCCTCAATACTGGAACTGAACCAATGGTAGAAACCTCTGCACTGACATCCAACACGAAGGGCCAATTAAGAAAGGCAGTCCTTCCCAGCCATCCGCTGGTCTTTGGAATACAAACCATTATCCTAGAACATAATCTGATGCACCTTGCCACTTAACTCGTGGCATTTTCCGGCATGGCCCATAGCGCAATAGTCTAGAATAATCCAACACTGAGAAAACCAGTCTACACCTCAACATCATATCCAAAATCTAAGATACCAAGAAAGCAAAGATGCACTCGGGCCTCTAAATCTCAATAGCCGCTAAACGGTGCCGATACACACGATTCACAACCACTACATAGTTTGTACATGAGAACTTCCAGTCTCCAACTCCATATAGCACACGAATTGCCATACCTGATCCCAAATTCCGCCGTATGAATATACATCACACCTTAAGTACCCAATCATTCCACGAAAGATATTCTAAAATTCCCCTGTACCATAACACAAACTCAGATATCAGCAGTCGATCTAACTAGAAAGCACCACAATACTACCGAAGTATCATCAGTTAAGTCACATTACCCCTTTCCGAGACAAATACTCTCGGCAAATCACTTCCATTAGTAGTATCATTTCCTTCGTTATCTGAGGCTACTCTTTACTTAAGAGTTTTTTGAACTTCTTTTCAGAACTGAACTGTAACTCATCTAGCCAACAACTTCCACTGATCCCATTTGGAAGAAAATCATTACACATTCCATGCTTCGCATGCCCATAGAAGATATATACATCTCCAAACCACAGTGAAGCCCAACAAGAATTCTTCCCCAATTCCATTTGCACAAGCTAAACTGTCAGGACTGAATCCTTCTAGCTAGACCAGACTAAACAAGTTGTCAAAACTTAAGAGCTTTGCTGCGAAAATACCAATACGAACTCATTGCCTCGAACACACGCAAAGAATTAATCACATCCTTACCATACCGGTTCGGTCTTCTACCAAGATACTCCACCCATCTAAATTTCCTTCTGTTCTATCCTCAACTTGATATTTCCTCTTGCTGTAGTGCCACAATGCCTCACCCAGGCTTACCACACGAGACCCAAGCATGAACCACACTGTCTGAAACCCACAAGTCTCTAAATACTCTCTCTCGAATATTCCCAAAAACACCACATTCCCAAAATAATCTACTTTGAAGAACTTTCTTGAATCTAAATCTGTTACCTTTATTTTCCTGATACTGATGCAAAGAAACCCATACTTAACATAAAAATTCCCCAAGTGTTGACATTTTCTAATGAAAACACATTATCTAACCATATACACAACCTTAAGACACCTGATTGTCGCATGTAGAATCTCGAACACATTAGAACCATTCTCGAAAGTCATTCACTCTTACTCAAACTGTAAATTACCTGACCTAACGAATAGAACCACTCGTGCCTTATTGGCACTATGATACCGCTAAATGAGATCCTCATCCTAATACAAACAAACATCTTCCTGCTCCATGCACCGAGCATTCTTACCAACAACAGCTTAAGACATCCTCTGCTTCTTACACATCTACGAGGCACCATATAACCTTTGTCAAAATTTGTGATAACAGCTAATATAACCTTTACCTTCACTCTAGTCATAGCTGACTCACCCGCACGCTCCAACTGAAGCCAACATAGCACATGACCGTACAATTAGCTAATTAGTAGCAAACTCCCCAACTTGGCTCAAAGCCATATATCAAGACACACTCAACAACTCATAACACTTTTACTCTAATGATGCCACAATACCATAGTGAGATTAAACTCAAATCATTTACAAGTTTGTGAAAACACAGATCATCCAGTACTGTAATCCTCTGCAAATCTCGCATTCATCCCCACATCAGTTGAGTCCACTTTCTTAAGCGACCCGAATTTTTAAATTTCAACACGTACCCTTCAATTACACATGAGATCTTCTCACATACACATAAGGATCATACCACTTAAGAACACTCCGCAGGAGATAACCCACCCGCTTCACCTCAATTTTGTGTTTCAGCATACCTTCCACCGTCATACCCATTACACAGTCATTTAGTCTTTCCTGGGTCTGAAATCATACCGCCACATGTAATGCACTTCACTCCCCAACTAGGAGACACGAAAATATTCTTCACGCGCCTATAATTCGGGCTACACATCAAATCACAATAGGAATCGAACACTTAATTGTTCATCTATTATCCAGCAGACTTCTTCGTCACTACCAAGTCATATAGATACATCTCGCAGTACTAACATACTCATCACATGGATTCTATCTCCATTCCGGCTAATAGGGACAATACCGAACATATAAGTTCAAAATACTTACTCATAATATCAGCACCTTGGTGCTTAAGCCATAGGCAAGATCTGGCCTCAAGTCCTCCAGACTAGCCCAACATCAAACTCAAAGAGATCACATCTCGCTCCTTGTTCGGGAATCACAAGCCATCAAGGCAAATTTGATACTGAGCGCTCATGCGCGAGTACAAACACATGCAAGGAATTTCAAAGTTTCTTTTCAAGCTAAATCAAGGACGCACGATAATAATTCAATAAGGTGAAGTTTTCCTAAAGGTTTTGCAGCCTTTCGAGGATAAATACAGACGTCTTCTTACCGATCCACGAGACTCTACTAAACCTGCTCATGACTCGTGAGACCTAGTAACCTAAGCTTTGATACCAACTTGTCACGACCCAAACCCCGCTCCGGTCGTGATGGCGCCTCTCGTGAAGACAAGGCCAGCCAACCCTTTTTAGAACACCACTTTTAAGCAGTTAATGAGATAAATAACAGTTCGAGTATGTTTTAATGATATTAATTAATGTAATTACCACCCAGTACAGCCCGATCGGGGTATCACAAGTCACGAGCATATATGAGAATGAAATTCCCACTTAACAGTCTAGAAATACACCGAACAAGAATAATGAAAAACATAAAAAGATAGTGGTGCTGCGAATGCTGGCAGTCACCTCGCTAAGACCTCTACAACTCTGCCTACACGCAGCCAATACCCGCTATCGGGTGAATAAATACCTGTAACTGCACGCGAGGTGCGGGGAGTTAAGTGAGTACTCCAACTCAGTGAGTAATAAAGGTAAATAATAACTGAGCAACAAGAAATCATGTAAAGCAACCAACATGCTATATAAAAGTCGGGGACAATTTTCTGAGAAAACAATGAGATCTGTGAAATCTTTCGAAATATCTTGGCTCAGTTCAAATCTCTTTTGAAAATGATCTTTTCAATAATTACGAAAAATGATTTCAAACGGTTAGTGCTGATAAGCAAAGAAAATCCGCCCCTCGGGCACACATACCACAGTATAACAAGTAAAAAGGCAAATAAGTATGCTAGAAAAGCACATAAAATTTTTCCCTCGGGAAATATCCCAAACTGATCCAGCCCCTCGGGCTCACTCTCAACAATACTCTCAGCCCTCGGGCTCTCTCTCTCAGATCACTCTCAGATCACTCTTAGAACAGTATCACATAGTAGCCGCTGCGGAGTGCAACCCAATCCACATATCGCTGCGGCATGCAGCTCGATCCATAGTTCGCTGCGGCGTGCAGCCCGATCCATATGGGTACCTGCGCTCACTGTGGGGGTGTAGACTCCGGAGGGGATCCTACAGCCCAAGCGCTATATCACTGCGGCGTGCAGTCCGATCCAATATATACATACTGTGGCGTGCAGTCCGATCCATATAATATAATACTGCGGCGTGTAGTCCGATCCATATAATATACTACTGCGGCGTGCAGTCCGATCCATATAATATACTACTGCGGCGTGCAGTCCGATCCATATAATATACTACTGCGACGTGCAGTCCGATCCATATAATATACTACCGCGGCGTGCAGTCCGATACTACTACGGCGTGCAGTCCGATCCATATATAATCCTCACATCCAGGCCCTCGGCCTCTCATCTCTTAGTGTATCCTCACATCTGGCCCTCGGCCACACTCAGTCAGAATATCATCCAAGCCCCTCGGGCATTAGTAAAACAGTAGTCCTCAGCCCAAATTATCATTTAAAATATCATTTAAGACTCAAATCTGAGTAAAAGTGGTTGAGTTGTAAAATAGTGGCGAAACAATATGACTGAGTTCAAGTAATAAGTCAAAATAGTGAGGAAACAGTGAAAATAATCCCCGAAGGGTTCAAATAATTGGCACGAAGCCTGATAACAAATAATTTCCAGTCAAATACGCGTAAATTAATCAATCGGGACGGACAAAGTCACAATCCCCAGCGGTGCTCTACCCCACGCTCACTATCCGGCGTGCAAGTCACCTCAATATAGCACTACGATGTACAATCTGGGGTTTCAAACCCTCAGGATATCATTTACAATCATTACTCACCTCGAACCGGTGAAATCTCTAGCTCTCGACGCCTTTGCCCCTCAAATCGGCCTCCACGTGCTTCGAATCTAACCAAAATCAGAGCGAATACATCACAATATGCTAAGGGAACAATGCCAAATTGAAAACAATCAAAAATATCAAGAATCGCGAAATTAGCAAAACCCGAGCCTCGGGGCCACTTCCCGAAAAATCAGAAAATTAACATCAATGGATTCCTCATCCTCTCACGAGTTCATACATACCAAGAACTCTCAAATCCGAGCTCAAATGGCCCTTCAAATTCCAATTTAAAAATTTCAAAACTCAAGCCCTAGTCCTTCCATTTTTAGCTAAATTTCCAGGAATTTCTAGGTGGATTTCACAATAAAAATGAGTTTTAAGTTCAAAAATCTTACCTCCAATCGATTCTCCTTGAATCCCTCTTCAATTTCCTTCAAAAAGCTCTCAAAAGGACTAACAATGGAGTGAATGATCCCCAAAATCGCGGATGAAATGTTTTAAAACATTCTGCCCAAATCACTGTAGCTAACCCTATGCGATCGCATCCTAACCTCTGCGATCGCATAGAACAAAATTTCTAGCTCCAAATTTAACCCTATGCGATCGCACACCAACTCCTGCGATCGCATAGAACAATTTTCTACCAAAAATCCGGATCAATCTTTACATTGTGCGATCGCATGACTCCCTATGCAATCGCATAGAAATACCAAACAACCCCTCGAAATCCTTCTATGCGATTGCATCCCCTCTCTGCGATCGCATAGAGCAAAATCCTGCAGCACTGACCTGCAATTTTCTACAGCAGCCAAAGTCCGAAAAACCTCCCGATAGCCATCTGAAATCACCCCGAGGCCCCCGGGACCTCAACCAAACACACAAACATGATCCAATACCTTATTCAAACTTGCTCCAATCATCAAAACACCATGATTAACACTAAAACCATCAATTCACATCGAATTCAAGCCTAAGTTTTCTCAACACTTCCGAAATACACTTTCGATCAAAAACCCGACCAAACGACGTCCGAATGACCTGAAATCTTGCAGACATATCCAAAATCATCTAACGAAGCTACAACAACTCTCGGAATTCCATTCCGACCCTCAGATCAAAATCTCACCCATCAACCGGAATTCGCCAAAATACTAACTTCGCCAATTCAAGCCTAATTCTACACCGGACCTCCAAAATCAATTCCGATCACGCTCCTAAGTCACAAATCATCCCTCGAAGCTACCCGAATCACCGGAAACCAAATCCGAGAATTCTAACTCATAAGTCAACATCTGGTTGACTTTTCCATATCAAACCTTCCGTAAAGAGACTAAGTGTCTCATTTTCTACCAAAACCAATCCAAATAGACTCTAAAACACCAATTACTAATAATGAAACATGAAGAAGCATAAAATGGGGGAAACAGAGCGGTGACTCATGAGACGACGGGTCGGGTCGTCACATCCTCCCCAACTTAAACAAACGCTCGTCCTCGAGCGTACCCAGAGTTGTCCTAGAAGCTAACCAATAGCTGAATAACCTTACCAAGAATATACCCGGGGGTGATCCCATGTCACCCTATCTCATCTAGGTCCGATAACATATTTAAGCCGAAATTACACAATCCAGTCTAGCCCATAAATAATAGAACTACCTTTTCACTTTTTAAACCATCAGTACGATCAAAACCTCACACATATACTTTGAATAGTCCCGAACCAGCTATAATAACCCATACCTGCAACCTCAGGTGAAATCATATGATATACCACATAGTCCAAGCACTCGAAACGATAATTCTACTCATAGTAGTTTCCCACAACAACCAAATACCGATAGAAAATCCCTTATTAGCTAAAGTCTTATTCCAACACTTTCATATACTGCCAACGATAAATGAGACACGCAGCAAACCATAACCATTCTCAGATCAACCACTCATGAAGCCACTTCCCTTTTGACTAATACCACAACAGATTTCCGAGCCGAACCTCGATATTATCCTTCCAACAAGCTGAATCAAATTTGTTCGTATTCATTAATGACCCCAATGATCACCTCGAATCCAACACACCACTCTGGTGATATGACACCTCAATACTGGCCTAAGCCACAACTTGCATAATACATGCACCAATAAGAAACGGTCTGAACATACTCAAATCATGAAAAATGACTCAAACGAAAGAGTTGTACCTCAAGCTCATCAGTACCATCACGACACAAGGCTGAGACCCTGTCTCACATCATAGAAATAGAACACCTAAATTTACCCCGAAAGGTCATATCTCCACGTGGCCTCTCCACAATACGTGATCCTATCCAAACACTGTTACACATGAAACGCCTCAAGTCAATATGCTCAAAATCTTCAGCCACACACAATTTGATGTCTGGAACCCCTGCAATTCATTACACCCACGGTGAAACGGATAACATACGACACGCAACCTGATAGGTCATAACCAACACTCCAATTACCGAGCAACACCCAATTACTCTTCCCGCTCGACTTCCACTATGAATCCCCAATAGAACCACACCACATGTGCCCATAACCAACAAATCATTACGTCTCACAACACCAAAAAGAAACTCAAGCTGAATACGTAGCCATATCATCCTGCCAACGAACTCATTACCAAGGAGCCTGAAGCTGCTCCTTCCACTACTACAACTCCTTCCGGAGCAGTACGATACGGTGCCCAGCACCAAATAAAAATCGAAATCCACAACCTCGCCCGGCAATATGCCCGGCCACAAGAAACGCATCAGAAAAGTCCCTCAACACTGGAACTGAACCAATGGTAGAAACCTCTGCACTGACATCCATCACGAAGGCCCAATTAAGAAAAGCATTCCTTCCCAGCCATCTGCTGGTCTTTGGAATACAAACCACTCTGCTAGAACATAATCCGATGCACCTCGCCACTTAACCCGTGGCATTTTCCGGCATGGCCCATAGCACAATAGTCTAGAATAACCCAACATTGAGACAGCCAGTCTACACGTCAACATCATATCCAAAATCTAACATACCAAGCAAGGAAAGATCCACTCGAGCCTCCAAATCTCAATAGCCGCTAAATGGTGCCAATACACACGATCCACATCCACTACATAGTCTGTACATGAGAACTTCCAGTCTCCAACTCCATATAGCACACGAATCTCCATACCTGATCTCAAATTCCACCGTATGAATATACATCACACCTCAAGTACCCAATCATTCCACGGAAGATATTCTAAAATTCCCCTGTGCCATCACACAAACTCAGATATCAGCAGTCGATCTAACCAGAAAGCGCCACAATACTACGGAAGTATCATCTGTTAAGTCACACTACCCCTTTCCGAGACAAAGACTCTCGGCAAATCACTTCCAATTAGTAGTATCATTTCCTTCGTTATCTGAGGCTACTCTTTACTTAAGAGTTTTATGAACTTCTTTTCAGAACTGAACTGTAACTCACCTAGATAACAACTTCCACTGATCCCACTTGGAAGAAAATCATTACACATTCCATGCTTCACATGCCCATAGAAGATATATACATCTCCAAACCACAGTGAAACCTAACAAGAATTCTTCCCCAATTCCATTTGCACAAGCTAAACTGTCAGGACTGAATCCTTTTAACTAGACCAGACTAAACAAGCTGTCAAAACTCAAGAGCTTTGCTGCGAAAATACCTGTACGAACTCATTTCCTCGAACACACACAAAGAATTAATCACATCCTTACCATACCGGTTCGGTCTTCTACCAAGATACTCCACCCATCTAAATTTCCTTTTGTTCCATCCTCAACTTGATATTTCCTCTTGCTGTAGTGCCACAATGCCTCACCAAGGCTTACTACACGAGACCCAAGCATGAACCACACTGTCTGAAACCCACAAGTCGCTAAATACTCTCTCTCGAATATTCCCAAAAATACTACATTCCCAAAATAATCTACTAAGAAGAACTTTTTGCGAATCTAAATCTGTTACCTTTATTTTCCTGATACTGATGCATAGAATCCTATAATTAACATAAAAATACCCCAAGTCTTGACATTTTCCAATAAAAACACAGTCTCTAACCACATACACAACCTTAAGACACCTGATTGTCGCATGTAGAATCTTGAACACATTAGAACCATTCTCGAAAGTCATTCACTCTTATTCAAACTGTAAATTACCTGACCTAACTAACAGAACCACTTATGCCTTTTTGACACTCCGATACCGCTAAATGAGATCCTCATCCCAATACAAACAAACATCTTCCTGCTCTATGCACCGAGCATTCTTACCAACAACAGTTTAAGACATCCTCTGCTTCTTACACATCTACGAGGCACCATATAACCTTTGTCAAAATTTGTGATAATAGCTAATATAACCTTTTCCTTCACTCTAGTCATAGCTGACTCACCCGCACGCTCCAACTGAAGCCAACATAACATATGACCGTACAATTAGCTAATTAGTAGCAAACTCCCCAACTTGGCTCAAAGCCATATATCAAGACACACTCAACAACTCATAACACTTTTACTCTAATGATGCCATAATACCATAGTGAGATTAAACTCAAATCATTTACAAGTTTGTGAAAACACATATCATCGAGTACTGTAATCCTCTGCAAATCTCGCATTCATCCCCACATAAGTTGAGTCCACTTTCTTAAGCGACCAGAATTTTAAATTTCAACATGTACCCCCACATGAGATCTTCTCACATACACATAAGGATAATACCACTTAAGAACACTCCGCATGAGATAACCCACCCGCTTCGCCTCAATTTAGTATTTCAGCATACCTTCCACCGTCATACCCATTACACAGTCATTTAGTCTTTCCTGGGTCTGAACTCATACCACCACATATAATGCACTTCACTCCCCAACTAGGAGACACAAAAATATTCTTCACGCGCCTATAATTCGGGCTACACATCAAATCACAATAGGAATCGAACACTTAATTGTTCATCTATTATCCAGCAGACTTCTTCGTCACTACCAAGTCATATAGATACATCTCGCAGTACTAACATACTCATCACATGGATATCCTATCTCCATTCCAGCTAATAGGGACAATACCGAACATTTAAGTTCAAAATACTTGCTCACAATATCAGCACCTCGGTGCTCAAGCCATAGGTAAGATTCGGCCTCAAGTACTCCAGGCTAGCCGAACATCAAACTCACAGAGATCACATCTCGCCCCTTGTTCGAGGAATCACAAGCCATCAAGGAAAATTTGATACTGAGCGCTCATGCCCGCGTACAAACACGTGGAAGGAATTTCAAAGTTTCTTTTCAAGCTTAATCAAGGACGCACGATAAGAATTCAAGAAGGTGAAGTTTTCCTAAAGGTTCTGCAGCCTCTCGAGGATAAATACAGACGTTATCGTACCGATCCACGAGACTCTACTAAAACTGCTCATGACTCGTGAGACCTAGTAACCTAGGCTCTGATACCAACTTGTCACGACCCAAACCCTACTCCGATCGTGATAGCGCCTCTCATTAAGACAAGGCCAGCCAGACCATTTCAGAACACCACTTTTAAGTAGTTAATCAGACAAATAATAGTTCGAGTATGATTTAATGATATTAATTAATGTAATTACAAACCAACACAACCAGACCGGGGTATCACAAGTCACGAGCATCTATAAGAATGAAATTCCCACTTTACAGTCTAGAAATACACTGAACAAGAATAATGAATAACATAAAAAGATAGTGGTGCTGCGAACGCTGGCAGTCACCTCGCTAAGACCTCTACAACTCTGCCTCCATGCAGCCAATACCCGCTACCGGGTGAATAAATACCTGCAACTGCACGTGAGGTGCAGGGAGTAAAGTGAGTACTCCAACTTAGTGAGTAATAAAGGTAAATAATAACTGAGCAGCAAGAAATCATGTAAAGCAACCAACATACTATATAGAAGCCAGGTACAATTTTATGAGAAAACAGTGAGATCTGTTAAATCTTTAGAAATACCTTGGCTCAGTTCAAATATCTTTTGAAAATTATCTTTTCAATAATTACGAAAAATGATTTCAAACGGTTAGTGCTGATAAGCACAGAAAATCCGCCTCTCGGGAACACATACCACAGTATAATAGATAAAAAGGCAAATAAGTATGCAAGATGAGCACATAAAAGTTCGCCCCTCGGGAAATTTCCCAAATTGATCCAGCCCTCGGGCTCACTCTCAACAACACTCTCTGCCCCTCGGGCTCTCTCTCTCAGATCACTCTCAGAACAGTATCACATAGTAGCCACTGCGGCGTGTAGCCTAATCCACATATCGCTGCGGCGTGCAGCTCGATCCATAGCTAGTTGCGGCGTACAGCCCGATCCATATAGGTACCCGCGCTCACTGTGGGGGTGCAGACTCCGGAGGGGTTCCTACAGCCCAAGCGCTATATCACTGCAGCGTGATGTCCAATCCAATATATACATATTGTGGTGTGCAATCCGATCCATATAATATACTACTGCGGCGTGCAGTCCAATCCATATAATATACTATCGCGGTGTGTAGTCTGATCCATATAATATACTACTGCGGCGTGCAGTCCGATCTATATAATATACTATTGCGGCGTGCAGTCCGATCCATATAATATACTACTGCGGCGTGCAGTCCGATCCATATAATATACTACTGCGGCGTGCAGTCCGATCCATATATAATCCTCACATCCAGGCCCTCGGTCTCACATCCCTCAATGTATCCTCACATCTGGCCCTCGGCTACACTTAGTCAGAATATCATCACAAGCCCCTCGGGCATTAGTAAAACAATAGTCCTCAGCCTAAATTTTCCTTTAAAATATCATTTAAGACTCAAATCTAAGTAAAAGTGGCTGAGTTGTAAAATAGTGGAGAAACAATATGACTGAGTTCAAGTAATAAGTCAAAACAGTGAGGAAACAGTGAAAATAAACCCCGTATGGTTCAAATAATTAGCACGAAGTCCAAATATGGTAATCAGCCCAAACAATAGTGATAAAAAATGAATTCCAATTAAATACGCGGTAAATTAATCAATCGGGACGGACAAATTCACAATCCCCAGCGGTGCTCTACCCTACGCCCATTATCCGGCATGCAAGTCACCTCAATATAGCACTACGATGTACAATCTGGGGTTTCAAACCCTCAGGATATCATTTACAATCATTACTCACCTCGAACCGGTGAAATCTCTATCTCTCGATGCCTTTTCCCCTCAAATCGGTCTCCACGCGCGTCGAATCTAATCAAAATCAAAGCGAATACATCACAATATGCTAATGGAATAATACCCAATCAAAAAATATCAAGAATCTCGAAATTAGCAAAATCCGAGCCCCGGGTCCACTACTCGAAAAATCAGGAAATTAACATCAATGGATTCCTCATCCTCTCATGAGTTCATACATACCAAGAACTCTCAAATCCAAGCTCAAATGGCCCTTCAAATTCCAATTTAAAAATCTCAAAACTCAAGCCCTAGTTCTTCCGTTTTTAGCTAAATTTCCATGAATTTCTAGGTGGATTTCACAATAAAAACTAGTTTTAAGTTCAAAAGTCTTACCTCTAATCGATTCTCCTTGAATCCCTCTTCAATTTCCTTTAAAAAGCTCTCAAAAGGACCAACAATGGAGTGAATAAGCCAAAAATCGCGAATGAAATATTTTAAAACATTCTGCCCAGATCACTGTAGCTAACCCTATGCGATCGCATCCTAACCTCTGCGATCGCATAGAACAAAATTTCCAACTCCAAATTTAACCCTATGTGATCGCGCACCAACTCCTGCGATCGCATAGAACAATTTTCTACCAAAAATCCGAATCAATCTTTACACTGTACGATCGCATGACTCCCTATGCGATCGCATAGAACAACTAGACAGCCCCTCAAATCCTTCTATGTGATCGCATCCCCTCTCCTGCGATCGCATAGAGAAAAATCCTGCAGCACTGACATGTAATTTTTTGCAGCAGCCAAAGTCCTAAAAACCTCCCGATAGCCATCCGAAATCACCCCGAGGCCCACGGGACCTCAACCAAACACACAAACATGATCCAATACCTTATTCAAACTTGCTCCAATCATCAAAACACCACGATTAACATTAAAACCATCAATTCACATCGAATTCAAGCCTAAGTTTTCTAAAAACTTCCGAAATACACTTTCGATCAAAAACCCGACGAAACAACGTCCGAATGACCTGAAATCTTGCACACATATCCAAAATCACCTAACGAAACTACAGAAACTCTCGGAATTCCATTCCGACCCTCCGATCAAAATCTCACCCATCAACCGGAATTCACCAAAATACTAGCTTCGTCAATTCAAGCCTAATTCTACACCGGACCTCCAAAATCAATTCTGATCATGCTCCTAAGTCAAAAATCATCCCCTGAAGCTACCTGAATCACCGAAAACCAAATCTGAGCCTTCTAACTCATAAGTCAATATCCGGTTGACTTTTCCATATCAAACCTTCCGTAAAGAGACTAAGTGTCTCATTTTCTACCAAAACCAATCCAAATAGACTCTAGCACACCAATTACTGATAATGAAACATGAAGAAGCATAAAATGGGGAAAAACGGAGCGGTGACTCACGAGACGACGGGTTGGGTCGTCACAGTACCTGAAAATATGAATGAAGAGATCTCTATGTTATGTCTTATGAAAAATATTTTGGAACCGATATAAAATATTCATCTGCGACATCTATAATAGTTCTATACATATATATATATATATGAGGATCTTAAGTCAAGAGAAACAATTCAAATGGAACTGCTTTCATATGAAAGACATATTATTTTGGACCTGCAGTTCAAACACTTGAATGTATAAAGTCAATTGTGTGTGCTATCACCTTTATCTACCTTATATGTCTAGCATGACATGATAACTTGATATGCATCTATTTTTTTTTTGTTAAACTAAATTTTTTATTTAACCAAGTATATCAATATGTACAAAAGACTCATTGGATCATAAGTCAGCTCTCAGTACTCTCTATAACTATTATAATTGTTCCTTATCTAGCTAACTTCTATAACTACTGTCAATAACTAGTGGTAACATGTGTAAGCACATGATTTTTGCCCTCTACGAGGACTACTCCCAAAAAATTCAAAATAAAATAATTTTCCTTTGTGTGCAATTTTGAGATTTTTTGTGGCGTTTTTGGATAATTATTCGTATTTGTCTGTGAATGTTTATTTGTTAAATTAATGAAAATACAAAAATATGTTGTATTTGCATTTTTTAGTTTGTTTTACAAAAATGGAAAAATCACAAAAAATATATATTTTTGCATTTTTAGCATTTAATGTCCAAATTGTGTGATTTTATTTTAATTGATGTTTAATATTGTGTGATAATTATTATTAGGAGTTGATTAGTATTTTAAGTTAATTTTGGTTTTATTAATTTAATTTAGGATCTTTAAGTTTAGTTTTGGAGCAAATAAACGAAAAGAGAACAAAAAATAGAAGGAAATTCGGATTGGGCCATCTTTCAAATTAAACAAACTAGGCCCAAGTGTCTCACAAACACAACCCAAAACTCACCGGGTCGACCCGACCCGCCCCAGCACATAACCAAACCCCCTTTTTCATTTTTCATTTCATTTTTTTTAATATTTTTCCCAAAGCCTAAAGACCCCAACCCTAAATCCTCTCCAGCAGCCATAACAACAACCAACCCCTTCATGACCAAGCTCGCCGGACCAGCTCGACACCGGCCAGCAACCAAGCGACCTCTGTTCGTTCACCATCGAACCACCAGCAGCCCCGTCGCCGTCTCCTTCATCATCTCCATGAACGACCTCACCCTTCAGCAGCCACACCTCTGTGTCCTTCTTCTTCTTCTTCTTCTTCGAACCAAAGACCCTCCAGGAGCCATAATAACCAACAACCACTGTTACGTCCAAACGACCCTTCTCCGTTCGTCCAGCAACAGCAACAACCACGCTAACCAGCCACACCTCCACTCGACCACGACCAGCTAGACCATCTCCCTCCCGTCGACCACTCCCCCACGACCATAACTCCACCTCCTTCACATCTCAAAGCCACCACTGCCCGTCACCGAAAAAACACAAAGCACCCTCATGGACCTCCCTCATGTCAACCAAACAGTCCCGTCGACCAGCCATTCCTTCCAGTCGACCATAAGCTATTCGTTGTCAACCACCCAGCGACACGTCGTAAAAAAAACCAGCGACATACACCAACAGAATCGTCATCACCCCCAGCCAGTCCGCTACCCCATCCAGCTCCAGCAAACAGCCCTTCTCCTCCACTAAACCAGCCCCAAACCTTCATCGTCGTCGTCACAACCAAATGCCATTTTGGCAGCCTCACGACCAGCTGCTGCTGCGTCGTCTCTCTTCGTTCGCACGAACACCTGAACCTCCAGTCAGCTTCACCTAAACCAACAGCCCGTCTCAAACAACCTGAACCCGTCGTTCAGCCCACCAACGAACCAGCTTCATCGCTGATAGAGTTTCCATCTCGTTATGGGACTTGTTTGAACTTCTTTGTTCCGAGCTTAGCCGAGGTTGAAGTCTCCGTTCGAGTTTGCCGGAGGTCATTGTCCGAGGTCCGTCGAGTTTTCCCCTGCCTAAAGTTTCCGGTGTTAAGTATTTTCAGATTCGAAAATGTGGCTGCTTGAGGTCCGTTTTCGCTTTGAGTTTAATATTTTCTCCATGTTCTTGTTTCTTTGATGAATATGACTTCTGATGATTATTTGTTTTTCTTTTGTGTTTTGTTTAAAACTTTCTCTTAATTTGTTTTGAATATGATATATTATATCAAATGGAAATGAATTGGTTGGTTAGTTTTAGGGTGATGAGTGCGTGATATGTTTGGCTTAATAAATTTGGGTGAAATTCAGTGAAGGAAATTAAGGGTAGTTGTATTTGAATTAATTATGTTTGGTGATAATTGTGTGCAGGAACATTGTTTGCATTTGTGCGAATGTTTACTCGAATTGGTTATAGTTGAACACGTTTTGTCAATATAGCAATCATTTCTTTATTCTTCAATTGAATTACGTAATTAGATTGAAGGAACCGGGGGTGCATTTCATGTGACCCGACTCTAATTTTGAACAAGGTTAAATAAAGCGTGTCATGAACCACGGGTGCATTTCATGTAGCGTGGCTCACAATATGTTTTAAATAACCTTGAATTAACTCTTTAAATAAATATAGCGGAATGTAGTTCTCTTTTAAATAATAAAAATGAGACGAGCCTCGCCAAATAAAATGCAAATTACGGGGCCCTCATTAAATGTATATAAAAATACTTAGATTTCGGGACGGGCCATTCAGTGAATTTTACGGCCTTTTCCCAAAAATAATAACGCATTAGTATCTTTAGGCGCGTTCTTTAATAATTTTACCTTCCTAAACTCGGGTGTGCATTTCATGCGACCAAAATCCAAATCCCAAAACGTCGAGTCAAATGTGTTCAAGATTGCGGGTACATTTCATGTGACGCGATCCAAAGATATGTCTTAAACGACGTTCAATTTTCTTTAATAATTTGAATAAAAGCGGTTCAAAGTTAAAATTAGCACATAGGTTCAAATGTATTAAAATCAGATAAATAAGCTAAATATGACAATTGAGCGACCGTGCTAGAACCACGGAAATCGGGAATGCCTAACACCTTCTCCCGGGTTAACAGAATTCCTTATCCGGATTTTTGGTTCGCGGACTGTTAAATAGAGTCAAACCTTTCCTTGATTCGGGATTCAACCGGTGACTTGGGACACCATAAACCTCCCAAGTGGCGACTCTGAATCTCTTAATAAACGAATCCCGTTTCGATTGTCCTTTAATTGGAGAAACTCCCTTTACCACACCCTTCGCGGGGTGCGGTAGCGCCAAAAGGAGGTGTGACAGCTCTGGCGACTCTGCTGGGGATTCCGAACCCAGAATCTCTGGTTCAGGGTTCAAGAATTGGAGCTTGGTATATTTATTGTATTTGGATGGTATATTATTTGATTTTGTTATATATTTAGGCCTAATGTGCTAAGTGTTGCTTTTACCGCTTCGATATTTTGTGAATTGTACATAAACTGTGCTGAAACCCATCTCCTTTATCAGTCTTCTAAATCATGAAGAAGGGTGCACTTCGTGTAACTTCTTTTCTATATAGAGTCTACTCCAATTTTAGAACGAGGTTTGGATAAGTTGCTAAGCCGATGAAGCTTCTGTATTCCCGGTACGCTGCCTCCCCCTCGGCTCGAGCTGTTCGCTCGGGTAAGCCATGTTTAGAATAAACACCCAGGTTTTGAACCTAGAATAACACAGCTTCATACCGGATCCCTAGTAGGAACGTTTATTTGCATCATGTGCATTTGACTTAGGGGACTCAACACAGGGGTTGGGTCCGTCTAGGACAGGTTCCCTGAAAGGAAAAGATCATCTTGATGCATCCTATGTGCTACATGTTGCATTTATTCAAGGGTAAAAGGGTCATTTGGCGGACCAATAATAGTCAAGGACAAATGGCATGCCTGGTCATGCTGATCTCGTTAAATAAGAAGGTTGCACGGTTTTTTAGATAAGCATGATATTATTTTAATCAAAGGCATGAGGAACAATTGTGAAATCCAAGAAATCTTGGAATTCCCACATGTCCCCCATGCTTCATTTTTGGGAAAAGCACATGGGGAACATTTGTGGAATCCAAGAAGTCTTGGAATTCCCCCATGTCCCCCATGCTTCATTTTTGTGAAAAGCACATGAGGAACATTTGTGTAATCTAAGAAGTCTTGGAATTTCCTATGTCCCCCATGCCACATTTTTGGGAAACGCACATGGGAAACATTTGTAGAATCCAAAAAGTCTTGGAATTTCCTATGTCCCCCATGCCACATTTTTGGGAAAGGCACATGGGGAACATTTGTGGAATCCAAGAAGTCTTGGAATTCCCTATGTCCCCCATGCCACATTTTGAAAATAAAAAAAAAGAAGCATGAAAATTCAAAAAAGATTTTGTACTTTGTAATCATTTTCCATAAACCAAAAACAAAACAAAAAAAGAGAAAAAGAAAATTCAAAAAGATTTTGTATGTTTCATCCATTTTCAAGAAAAAAAAACAAAAAATATATGTTTCTCTAAATTAGTTGTTCTCGCCCGTATCCAATCGGCAGAACTACGCTGGTTTGATTCTCACCGGATGTGAGATACGTAGGCAACCTTCATCGGGTCCAACCTCCCCTTTTTGCAAAAAATAGCCCAAAAAATGTCAAATTCTAATTTTGTTATAAATAAGTCGGGCGATGCCGTCCTTATCAAATATAGTCGAATGTTCCCGAAAGGAACGCCGGAAGGCTAACTTTTCATGAATGACCGCTTTGGGTCAGGTTTTGATTTTTGACCCTCACTGCCTTAAAATCTTCGTCCCCGAGGCACTAAAAGGTTGTGTTTTGCAATACCGGGTCATTTATTTTAATTTAGAAAACAAGAAAAAGAGTCTTTAATAAATTAGGTGATGCCGTTTGTCAAAAATAGCCGAATGTTCCCAAAAACGACGCCGGAAGGCTAACTTTGCATAAACAGCCACTTTTGGGTCATTTTTTTTTATTTCGGTCGGTTGACCCACACAGCCTTAAAATCTTCGTCCCGAAGTACTGAAAGGCCGTGTTTGCAAAACTAGGTCTTTTATTTTAATTTGAAAAACAAGAAAAAAAGAGTCAGTGGGCAAGTGAATGTCGTTTGTATTTTTGGTCAAAATAAGCCGAGCCAGCCTCGACAAGGTATTAAACCGTTCTTGCCGAGATAGCCTTAGAGTATCTTTCAGTTGTCGAAAGGCTATTTTCGTAAAAGAACGGACAAGTTTGTAAAATAATCCTTCCCGGCCTCAAAATTCATGTGAAATTGAGAAGGGGTCACGTTTGCAAAAAATAGCCATTTGGTTAAAATTGGCATACAGGGGAAGGAATCTGTCAGTCTGTTTTTTTAATTTGTATTTCTTTCGATTAGAGTATGTGGGTTGTTTAATGTTCGAGTCTGTATCTCGTCTTTCACCAGAGTCTGTTAGTTCAGTTTAAGTTTGTCAGCTTTTTTTTATTATCATTGTAATCGAAGTGTGTTTTAATGTGAAAAATTGAAAATTCCAAAAAATATTTTATTGTTATTTACCGTGTATGTGCCCGAACTATGCAAGGTCTGATTCATGCGGGGTCATGATACGTAGGCAATCTCCGTTAGATTCGACCACAACTAAAAAAAATGAAAAATAGAAGATAAAACAAAAATGAAAAATGAAAAAAAATCGAAAAAAAAGAAAAAAACAAAAGTGAAGAGTTTTGATAATAACAAGGACTGACTGATGTCCACAAAAAAAAATGTTGATAATAATAAGGACCGACTGAGTCCATTCTAATATATTTTGTTTTGAATTGTTGAGAAAATTGAGGTGGTTGGTTTGTGGTGCGCCGGAAACACAAGATCCAGGAAAACCTGATTAAGATCCAAGGCAGTGACACCCATAATATTGCGCTGAATCCTTTACCTGCACATGATGATATACACTTTGTGGCGGTGATGCCTGGTGATATGGGATATGAGAATCCACTCGGGAATTTACCGACTGAAATGGGAGAAGGCCATAGTGATTCTGATAATCAGATGTGTGGCTAAATGTCAGGCTTATCAATTGGGGTGTCACGCAAGAAGGAATCTTGGTGGTTTATTTTTGTTGTTATTTCTGTTTGTCCGGGTTATTTCAGGGTTGTAATCCGGATATTGTCTTGTAGCTCAAACCTTTTATCCTTTTATTTTTCTTTTAATCGTAGTGTCTCATTAATGTTGTCTAGGTTTGTTCTGAAGGTTGTACTTCAGTTTATTATGCTTGTTTTGTTGTACAAATCCTTTTCCCGTATGTCTAATTCAATTCTCGGTCTCCCGTTATTCCTAGTCATTTTTTGGGGTTTAAGTCTTTTCTCTTTATAGTTCTTTTCTGTCAACTCTAGTGACAAGACATGCGCGTATAATTTTGGCCTAATCTTAAAAGTTAATCACAAAACAATGGAAAGATGATCAGGGCATTTAAAGGAAATAAGAACGGTTTGAGATTATTCGGAGCCCGAGTCATGTGAAACTGGGGCAAGTAAAAAGAAAACCGTTAAAGGCAAGTTGGCCAAATTAATAGGGGTTTCAGGGTAATAAAACGAGAGTGTTGCCCAACAGTGCTTTAAATATATGACGAATGTTAATTGTGTTGTTTGCACTTGGTATGTTTTGAAAATTGGAATGACAAAGGCATTTTATTCTGCTATCCAAACACTTTATCCTTCGTCAACCCTTTGAGCTTTATTTGATTTCTTTCGTACCCCTCCTTTGTAATCAGTAGCAAAAATTAGAAACCCAAACGTGGAAGATAAAGAAAAGAAAAAGGAAAAAAAAGGAGAAAACAACAAAAACAACAAAAAGATAAGAAAAGAGAAAAAGAAAAGAAAAATAGTAATAAATGACAAGGAAATCAGGTTGGGAACTACGTTTAACCTGATTCCTCAAAGAGGATACGTAGGCGCTTCACGGCTCGGTCATAGTTTTGAAAAAAGAAAAAAAAATCAAAAATCCTCAAGCGAGAAAACTGGGGCAAACAAAAAATTGTGTTTATTATAAATAAATCTAGGTCCGGAGGTTGTAATTTTGAACCCGAAGTTGTTTTGTTTTGAGCCTTTAACCCTTTCTTTCTAGACCTATCCAAAATCCTACATTACGGTCCAAAGAAAGACCTTTCGATCAGTCTTCAAAAGATGCCAGGTCGGGCAAATGAGAGAGTCTTATCGGCGAGCATAGCACTCTGACCCCCATCAGAAAAGAAATATGAGAGAGTCTTAGCGGTAACACCCCAATCCCCAGCTGAAAAGTAATACAAAGGAGAGAGTCTTATCGGTGAAAACCTTCACGGGCACCTTGAGGCGACTGAAAGCTGAGAGAAAAACCAAAATGAGAGAGGCTTGATAGTGAAAACCTTAGGGCACTACAAGTCAAATAAGGGTGAGAATCAGATAGGGAATCACCAAACGAATATCTTGAAAGACGATTGATGACGGAGGATAGGCCATATGTGCATGTCATGACCATTAGAGTCGGTATCCGCGTTTGATAGGTTGTTATTTTATAGTTTCTCTTGTTAGAGAGTCATTTTTTTCTTTGTCTTCTATTCTATTTCTTTTCTCTTTCTACTTTCATCAAAAATTCCCCAATAGAGTCTGTTTGTGAGAAATGACTTCAGAATTTGCCACCAGCCTTCCAATTATGCAAGACGGGATATGATTAGAACATCCCAGTGGTATGAGTCAGGAGGAACAAGCGCAAGGCCAGTGTCAAGAAGGACATTCCCTATCAAGAGGAGATTGGCAAAGAGATGGATCAGTATCAAAAAGGATATCCCCAACAGAAAAGGTATTTTCAGTGACAAGGATGAACGAAGAAAATGGTTCATCAGTAAAACATGCAAGATCCTCAAGCAGAGTCACTGTCATAGGAATGTGGTGGTCAGGATACAAGTGGAAAACAATGGGGAGAGGTTTGTAAATAAGGAGTCGTCAAGAAGGTAGGAAATTACCGACCAAGTTTCAAGATGGCCAGACGACGCGAAGCAGGGCAAGTCGTGCTAAGCCCAGCAAATAATATCATCCCCAGCAGGTTTTGGTGGTGTAATGGAATGCAGAGCAGGGAAGGAGAGAAGGAGAACCATCCCCAGCAGGAGCATCACAACCAATACCGCATTTTACACTAACAAATTTTCTTTGATTTGAAACAGGAAAAGGGAAATGGCATTGATAGAAAGGCATGCCACATGGAAGATTATCAAACTGGAGCAAAGTTTTTTGGAAGTCAGGTATCCACTTGGGGAAGAAAAAAGATAACACCATTTTTAAGGGAAATGGTCTTTGAACCAGTATTATCCCCAGCGGTGTTGAAAGAAAGAAAACAACAAATTTTAATGAAAGGAGTTGTACCCCTAGTGGACAGAACAAAAGGGACTAAACTGGTGTTCAGAAAGAGCAAAAGCCAGTATCATCCCCAGCAGCTTCCAGAAGAATGAAGCACTGATTTTGAAGGAATAAATTCCCCCAACGGCGTTATCCTCAACAACGTTATCCCCAGCTGATAACACTTTTATCCCCAGCAATGTTGAGAGAAAATAAAAGAAAGTTATTTTGAAAAAAAAAAGAGGGAGAAAAGAAAAAAGAAAAAGAAAAGATATTCCTCCCCGCAGTATTATCCCCAACAGGTAGGTAATTAATTCCCCAGCAATGTTAGCCCCAACAGATAAGAGGGAAGACAACACGAGTTTTTGAGGGAAGCAAAGGTAAGTTGATGACGTCGGGAGCCCGCCGGTAGAACGGAGGCGTTACCTTTTTAAGTTGTTGAAGTCAGGCGCCCACCTGGAAAACAAGGGAATACATTTCAGTCTTTACATTTTAAAACAACAAAATGGACCTAGTCTGATGAATTATCTCCTAGCGTCAAAATCTCAGTCTGATGAATCTTTCTCCTGAGATCACACAAATTTAGACCTAGTCTGATGAATTATCTCCTAGCGTCGAAATCTTAGTCAGATAAATTTTTCTCCTAAGATGGTAATCATTCAGTCTTTAAATTTCAAATTTTCGAAGTCGGGAGCCCGCCCGTATAACGGGGGAATACTTTTCAGTCTTTACATTTTTAAGCAATCACAAAAATGGACATAGTCTGATGAATTATCTCCTAGCGTCGAAATCTTAGTCAGATGAATTTTTCTCCTAAGATGGTAATCATTCAGTCTTTAAATTTCAAATTTTGAAATAAGGCGCCCACCTAGAAAACAAGGGAATACATTTCAGTCTTTACATTTTAAGTAATCATAAATTTAGACCTAGTCTGATGAATTATCTCCTAGCGTCAAAAACTCAGTCTGATGAATCTTTCTCCTGAGATCACATAAATTTAGACCTAGTCTGATGA
>MU705274.1:0-17090 GCA_026770625.1 Nicotiana glauca | reverse complement strand
AACCGGTGACTTGGGACACCATAAACCTCCCAAGTGGCGACTCTGAATCTCTTAATAAACGAATCCCGTTTCGATTGTCCTTTAATTGGAAAAACTCACTTTACCACACCCTTCGCGGGGTGCGGTAGCGCCAAAAGGAGGTGTGACAACATGTTTAACTCTTTAAAATCTATACTGGGTAACTATTCAGGCCATCCAGTTGCTATTGCTATTTGCTATTCTTCTGACCATATATATGTAGCTGCAATATAATCTCCTTGATCAGCTACCTCCTTTCTCGTCTCTGATTTCTAAATCTTTTTACATTCCTCTCAGCTCATATGTGGTATATACTTGCTGCAAATAAGAAACCAATGATACCTGCTCTTGCTCGAGAGTTATTAGATCTCTTGGATGCCCAAATGACCTCCTCATCCCATCCTCTGACTGGTCTTTTCTCCCCTAACCAGTATAGCAACGAGCTACATATATGCTTTGAATAATCGCAAACAAAAGAATAGATGCTCCAATGTCTCTACTGCATTTGTGTTACATAAAACATAGTCTTGCATCACTTTAATTTCCTATTTTTGTATTCTGTCCACTATTGATAACTTTTTATGAACTATCAGCCATAGAACAAATTGATGCCTAGGAATTATTCCTTTTACTAGGTCCAGATTCTTCAATGAAACTTTTGGAGATGTAGGTATAAAGTATTGATAGGCCTTTTTGATGTTGAACTTCTCTCTATCTTCAAATAATTCATGGCAGTGCATCATATTCCTAGATTGAGTCATCCATTCCTTGCATCAAATATCTTCCTCACTAACTAGCTGGCTTGGCTTGGGGTTGGCATATTATTCATCTCCCTGCCTTTTATGTATATACTATGGATCCATTGAACCCTTAGTTTGTCCTTTTTACCTACTGCCCATAATATCTTGTAGATTGCAGGTTTATTCAATGTAAAGAAGTATAATATATTTAATCCTCATGCTACTTTAGGAAGACATACTCTACTCTAGGCTATTAAGGCTCTTCTTGAGTATTCATTACTCCCAGTCCACAAGAAATTCCTGCATACATTTGTCACCATAGTCAAGATCTTCTTAGGCAATAGGAACACTTGGGCCCAATATGTCTGCATCTTGAACAATACACTCTTGATGAGCTGCACTCTTCTACTGTATGATAGGAACTTAGTGGTCCAACATTGAATTCCAGCACTTTTCTTTTCAACCAAGGGTAGACACTAATGGATAGAAAGTTTCCTTGAAGACAATGGAATACCCAAGTATTTGAATGGCATCTCCCCAATAGTAAAGTGCATATCTTGCATTATTTGAGCTCTAAACTCTTGTGTCACTCCTGCAACATAGAATGAACTCTTCTCCATATTGTCCTTCAGTCCAGAAACACTAGAAAAGTGATCATATGCTTGCATCATGAGTAGAATAGAGATCTTGTCTGCCCTGCAACACATCAGTAAATCATCCGTAAAGCAAATGTGAACTATTTCCTTTTTTGCACATCTCGGGTGATAATTAAAATCAAGATTGTTCCTTAGTAGCTTCAAGGATCTATTTAGGCATTCTATAGCTATGATAATGTCACGACCCCAGTTCGCCCTCCGTGAACTATCGTGACGATACCTAGCCTCTACGACTAGGCAAGCCTAACAAGTGCGGAAAATAAACTAAACTTGCGGAAGGAATAAACAAAACCAAATAACTGAATGGAAACAATAGTTATAATGCCACTCGGCATATACAACACAACATTCTCAAAACAAGTATACTATCCCAAAACCCGGAATCTCATAAAACCACAAGCCTTTGAATAACAATGTCTAGCTCCAGATTGTCTAACAAAGAAAAGAAATACAAAAGGGCTAATACTTAAAATCGAGAATAGCAAGGGACTCCTCGGTCTGTGGACGCGACAAATATACCTTGAAGTCTCTACAGAAGCGCCTCGCCTCAAGGATGATAAGACTGAGCAAAAGTACCTAGATCTACACATGAAAAAAATGCGCAGAAGGGGAATGAGTACACCACAACGATATTCAATAAGTGTCAAGCCTAATCTCGATAGGGTAGTGGCGAGGAAGGTCAGGGCCCTACTGAGGTTAAATAAAATATAAGGATTAACAGCGTGAAATAAAACAGTATAAATAAGTGCAACAGTAAGAAATAACATAGAATTGAAAGAACAACAACAACAACTAGAACAGAGACAAACAAACCACAGATAGAAATATAGCTCAACACAGAGATAACAACCGGGGCACCTTCTAGGATACCGTCCTGTGGTCCCACTTACAACTACCCAGTGGATCTCCCAGGATACCATCCCGTAGTCCATCGTATATGTGTCCGAAGGATCTACTAGGATCCCGTCCCGTAATCCAACTATCAATGCGCGGGGGATCTACTGAAATCCCGATCTATAGTCCCCAAATATAGATACCCAGTACTAGGGGAATCTACCGGGTGCATTCATGTAGTTCCATATAACTGTGCAGGGGGATCTATATGGAATCTAACCCGTAGTCCCAAAGTAAACAGACTAGGGGGAGCTACCGGAATCCCACATCCGTAGTCCCAATGTAAATACATAGCAGCAACAAGAAAATATTCAGAGAAGGGAAATTTCATATTAAGGCAACAAATAATTCTAGCCTAGCATGCTGCACAGAGTTCAGGTAAATATATTGAACAATTAAAGCAATTAATATGCTTTCCTAAGCTAACAACAGGCTTAATAGTACAAGAATTAAAAGCAGGAGAAGAAACATACTAATAAGTACTTAAAGAAAACCAGATTTCCAATAATTTGCATAAGTACGCACTTGTCACCTCATATCAAACCTTAGGGGAAGGTCTCTCACATAAGGTTAGACAAGCTACTTACCTCGAACAAGCGCAAGTCAACCCGAAACCACACTTTTGCCATAAGTATCCGACTCCAAATGACCCAAATCTATTCAATTCAATTGCATATTGTAAATAACACCTCAAGTAACTGATTCCACAATTAAATTCTAAGCTAATATGCAAAATTAGGTAAAATGACCAAAATGCCCCTCGGGCCCACGTCTCGGAATCAGGTAAAATTTATGTTTTCAGAAGACTTGCACTCTCACGAGTCTAATCATACCAAAATTATCCAAATCCCATAACATTTCGACCCTCAAATCCTCAAATCTATCCGAGAGGATTTTTGAAACTCTTCCAACTAAATTCACATATTCAATGGCAAAACTAGTAATAGATTTGAATAATCTAACCAAAATTAAGTTACGAACACTTATCCCATTGTTTCTCTAAAAAATCTCCCAAAAATCACCTCTCCCCGAGCTCCAAATTGGTAAAAATGGAAAATACTTAAAACATTCTGTCCAGCAAGTTTAGCATCTGCGACCAGATGAGCCGCACTTGCGGTCCCACATGTGCGAGAAGAGATCTCGCTTCTGCAGCAGTTTCCACATCTGCAGACAAAGAGTCTGCTTCTGTGATAGAGCGTCCGCTTCTACGGTCTGTGCTGGCCCTGCCTTTTTCCGCTTCTGCAATATAATAGCCGCTTCTTCGGCTCCGCACCTGCGGAACCCAAACTGCAGGTGTGGTTATGACAGATACCAGCAATAAAAATCTTCCCAAGTCCACATTCAACTTCTGTTAGGCACCCAAAACTCACCCGAGGCCCCCGGGATTTCAACCAAAGGCACCAACAAGTCATAAACCACTACCCAAACTTGTACCAATCCTTAAAGCGCCCAAAACAACATCGAGACCTCAAATTAACCCTGAATTTTGCACACACATCCCAGATGACACAACGAAACTACTACAACTCTAGAAATTCTATTCCGACCCTAGGATCAAAATCTCACTATCGAACCGGAAATTTTCTAAAATTCAACTTTCGGTATTTAAAGACTAAATTACTTACGGGCCTCCAAAACATAATTCGATAACGCCCCTAAGTCCGAAATCACCTAACAGAGCTAACAGAACCATCAGATTTCCATTCTGAGGCCGTCTTCACACTGTTCTAACTACGGTCAACTTTCTAACACTTAAGCTCTCACTAAGGACTAAGTGTCCCAAAACTCTTCGAAACTTAAAAACGAACATCTCGACAAACCAAAATAGCAGAAATAAACTCGAGGGAAGTAGTAAATAGGGGATTAGGATGACCGGCCGGGTCGCCACATCCTCCTACGCTTAAACATTTGTTCATCCTCGAACGAGCATAAAGACATACTTGAAGTAGTGAAAATGTGAGGGTAACGGCTGCGCATATCCCACTCGGTCTCCCAGATCGCCCCCTCGACCAATTGACCCTGCCACTTAACCTTCACTAATGTAATGTTCTTTGACCTCGGCTTTCTAACCTGCCTGTCCAATATTATCATTGGCTCCTCAACATAAGATAAATCCTTGTCCAACTGGACTAAACTAAAATCCAACATGTGCGACGGATCACCGTGATACCTCCAGAGCATCGAAACATGAAATACCAGATGAACTCCTGCCAAACTGAGAGGTAAGGCAAGCTCATAAGAAATCTCCCCAACTTGCCACAATATTTCAAAAGGGCCAATAAACCTCGGACTCAACTTCCCTTTCTTCACAAATCTCATAATGCCCTTCATAGGCAAAACCCGAAGCAGAACCTGCTCTCCAACAATATAGGAAACATCACGAACCTTTCAGTCCGTGTAGCTCTTCTGTTCGGACTGAGCTGTACGGAGTCTATCCTGAATCACCTTAACCTTCCCCAAAACATCCTGAACCAAGTTTGTGCCCAGAAATCTAGCCTTACCTGGCTCAAACCAACCTACTGGAGTTTTACTCCGTCTATCATATAAAGCCTAATAAGGTGCCATCTGAATGCTGGACTGATAAATATTGTTGTATGCAAACTCCGCCATGGAAACAACTGATCCCAAGACCCTCCAAACTCGATCACACGCGCACAGAGCATATCCTCAAAAATCTGTATAGTGCGCTCGGACTGCCCGTCCGTTTGAGGGTGAAATGTTGTACTCAACTCTACCCAAGTACCCAAATCATGCTGAACGGCCCTCCAAAACCGTGATGTGAACTGAGTACCTCTATTCGAAATAATAGAAACTGGAGTACCATGCAGATGAACAATCTTCCGGATATAAATCTCCGCCAACCGCTCTGGAGAATAAGTAGTACACACAAAAATTAAATGAGCGGACTTGGTTAGCTGATCCACAATCACCCAAATAGCATCAAACTTCCTCAAAGTCCATGGGATCCCAACTACAAAGTCCATGGTGATCTGCTCCCTTTCTACTTCGGAATCTCTATCTGCTGAAGCAACCCACCCGGACTCTGATGCTCATACTTTACCTGCTGACAGTTGAGACACCGAGTTACGAATCCATCTATATCTTTCTTCATCTGTCTCCACCAATAGTGTTGCCTCAAGTCATGATACATCTTCGCGGCACCCGGGTGGATGGAGTACTGCGAACTATGGGCCTCCTCTAGAATCAACTCACGTAGCCTATCAACATGGGGTATAAAAATTCGACCATGCATCCTCAATACCCCATCATCACCGATAGTCACATCTCTGGCATCACCGTGCTGAACCTTGTCCTTGAGGACAAGCAAATGGGGGTCAACATACTGTCGCTCCCTGATACAGTCAATAAGGAAGACCGAGAAACCACGCAAGCTAGAATCCGACTAGGCTCCGAAAGATCCAATCTCACAAATTGGCTAACTAAGGCCTGAACATCCATCGCCATAAGCCTCTATGATGCTGGTAGATAAGCCAAACTCCCTAAACTCTCTGCCCGATGACTCAAAGCGTCGTCTACCACATTAGCCTTGCCTGGGTGATACAAAATAGTGATATCATAGTCCTTCAGCAACTCTAACCACCTACTCTATCGTAAATTTAGATCCTTTTGCTTGAATAGGTGCTGCAAGCTCCGATGGTCAGTATAAATCTCACAAGGCACACCGTATAGATAATGGCGCCAAATCTTCAAGGCATGAACAATGGAAGCTAACTCAAGGTCATGGACAGGGTAATTCTTCTCATGTATCTTAAACTTTCTGGACGCGTAGGAAATCACCCTACCGTCCTGCATCAACACCGCTCTGAGGCCAACCCTCGAGGCATCATAATAGACCGTATAAGACCCTAGGCAATATCAAAACTAGGGCTGTAGTTAAAGGTGTCTTGAGCTTCTGTAAGCTCGCCTCACACTCTTTTATCCACTGAAATGGAGCACCTTGCTGGGTCAGCCTGATCATAAAGGCTACAATCAATGAATATTCCTCCACAAAACGATGGTAGTAACCCACCAAACCGAGAAAACTGTGGATCTCTATAGCTGAGGATGGTCTGGGCCAACTCTGCACTACATCTACCTTCTTCGGGTCCACCTGAATACCTTCACCCGATACCACATGGCCTAAGAATGCCACAGAATCCAACCAAAACTCTCATTTTGAGAACTTTGCATATAACTTCTTTTCATTCAGAGTTTGAAGCACTATCCTCAGGTGCTGCTCATGATATTCCACACTTCGGGAATACACTAGAATGTCGTCAATAAAGACAATGACAAAAGAGTCAAGATATGGCCAGAATACACTGTGCATCAAATGTATAAAGGCTGCTTGGCATTGGTCATCCCAAACGACATAACAAGGAACTCGTAATCACTATACTGAGTCTTGAAAGCAGTCTTCAGGATATCTGGCTCCCGAATCTTCAATTGATGGTAACCTGAGCGCAAGTCAATCTTAGAAAACACTCGTGCGCCCTGAAGCTGGTCAAACAGATCATCAATACGAGTCAAAGGATAACGGTTCTTCATTGTAGCCTTCTTCATCTGGCGATAATCAATACACATACGCATAAAATGATCCTTTTTCATCACAAATAAGATAGGAGCACCTCAAGGCGATACATTGGGTCGAATAAAACCCTTATCAAGCAATTCCTGCAACTGATCCCTCAACTCCTTCAACTCAGGAGGAACCATACGATACGGAGGAATAGAAATGGGCCAAGTGTCCGGCAACAGATCAATACAAAAAATTCAATATCTCTATCCGGCGGCATGCCCGGAAGGTCGGCTGAAAACACATCAGAAAAATCTCGTACTACTGGGACTGAATCAACGGAAGGGGTATCAATACTGACATCTCTCATATAGGCTAAATACGTATCACACCCCTTCTCAACTATACGCTAAGCCTTAAGGGAAGAAATAACTCTATTGGGAGTGTGATCTAAAGCACCCCTCCACTCAACATGCGGTACACCTGACATAGCCAGCATCACGGTTTTGGCGTGACAATCAAGAATAATATGATGGGGAGACAACCAGTTTATGCCCAAGGTAATATCAAAATCAACCGTGCTGAGCAACAATAAATCGGCTCTGGTCTCAAAATTACTAAGAGCAACCAAACACGATTGATAAATGCGGTCCAACACAAGAGAATCTCCCACAGGAGTAAAAATATAAATAGGTGAACTCTAAAAATCCCAAGGTATACCCAAATGCGGAGCAAAATAAGAAAACACATAAGAATAAGTGGAGCCTGGATCGCATAGAACCGATGCACCTCTGTGAAAACCAGTACAGTACCTGTGATGACAGAATTGGAGGCAACAACCTCGGTATGGGAAGGAAGGGCATAATATCTGGCCTGGCCTTCCCCTTGAGCAGGCGGGGTAGCAACAAGTGCTGTGACCATAGCCTGAGAACTCTACGGAGCGCGCTGTGGATGAGAAGTTTGTGGAGGCGCACTCCTACCAAGCCTAGGGCAATGCCTCACCACATGGCGTATGTCACCACACTCAAAGCAACCTCGCGGCTGATGTGGCAGTGTAAAATGTGCGATACGGGTACTCCAAGACCCCTGAACACCTGAATCACTGTGTGAAATCTGAGACGCAATCTGAGCTGGCTGACCCACAAAACCTCTACCATGCCGTACTCTTCCTCCAAAATAAGGACCAGTGGGTCTCTCCAGTATACGAGGCATCCTCACTCCCCTATACTCTCTCTCCTAACCTCGTATGCCCTCTCTCTCCTGGACCCACATGTCCTCTACTCGGCGAGAGGTCCTCACTACCCGCTGAACTAGGATCACAGGTTGTGTCGCCATAACACCTGGAACCTGACCAATGGGAACTCGCTGCTTTGGAGTGGGGATGGCGGAAGTCTGGATCCCTTCCCTAATTTGTGAAGTGGCTGGTATAACCTGAATCATTCCCGCCTGAACTAATGTACCAAACATGCTTAGGAACTGTGCTAATGTCTCCTAAGGTGCAGGACTAGTAGTAGCAGTAGGCGTATTCGATGCCTGGGCTCTAGCTGGAAACGTTGGTGACTCTTATGTGGCAGCTCGCGCGGGTGCTCTGGCTGCACCACATGCACGTCCTCGGCCTCCACCCCGGCCCCGACCTTTGATGGCTCTCGCCGGGGGCGCGGTTATCTGATCATCTCTGGTAGCACGTGTCCTCACCATCTGTGAGAGAATGGAAGACAGAGGTTTAGGATTGCAATGTCAAAAATCTCGCACGATAGGGAAATCAATGAAGTGGAATTTTCCTAACGGTTACATAGCCTCTCATAGATAAGCACAGATGTCTCTGTACTGATCAGCGAGACTCTAATAAATCGACTTGTGATCCATGACTCCTATGAACCTAGAGCTCTGATACCAACTTTTCACAACCCCATTTAGCCCTCCGTGAACTATCGTGACAGCACCTAGCCTCTACGACTAGGTAAGCCTAACAAGTGTGGAAAATAGACTAAACTTGCGGAAGGAATAATCAAAACAAAAATAATTGAATGGAAACAATAGTTATAATGCCAATCGACACATACAAAACAACATTCTCAAACCAAGTACACTATCCCAAAACCCAGAATCTCATGAAACCACAAGCCTTTGAATATCTGACAGTGTCTAACTCTAGATTGTCTAACAAAGAAAAGAAATATAGAAGGGCTAATACTTAAAAGCGATAATAAAAATGGACTCCTCGGTCTGCGGACGCAACAAATATATCTTGAAGTCTCTACAAAAACACCTCGCCTCAAGGATCATAAGACTGAGCGAAAGTACCTGGATCTGCACATGAAAAAATGCACAGAAGGGGCATGAGTACACCACAATGGTACTCAGTAAGTGTCAAGCCTAACCTCGATCGGGTAGTGACGAGGAAGGTCAGGGCCCTACTAAGGTTAAATAAAATATAAGGATTAACAGCGTAAAATAAAACAGTATAAATAAGTGCAACAGTAAGAAATAACATAGAATTGAAATAACAACAACAACTAGAACAGAGACAAACAAACCACGGAAAGAAATACAGCTCAACACAGAGATAACAACCGGGGCACCTTCTAGGATACCGTCCTATGGTCCCAATTACAACTACCCAGTGGATCTCCAGGGATACCGTCCCGTAGTCCATCATATATGTGTTCGAAGGATCTTCCAGGATCCCGTCCCGTAGTCCAACTATCAATGCGCGGGGGATCTATCGGAATCCCGATCCATAGTCCCCAAATATAAATACCCAATACTAGGGGAATCTACCGGGTGCATTCCCATAGTTCCATATAACTGTGAAGGGAGATCTACCAGAAATCTAACCCATAGTCCCAAAGTAAATGTGCAGGGGGATCTACTGGGAATCTAACCTGTAGTCCCAAAGTAAACAGACAAGGGGGAGCTACCGGAATCCTACATCCGTAGTCCCAATGTAAATACACGACATCAACAAGAAAATATTCAGAGAAGGGAAATTTCATATTAAGGCAACAAATAATTCTGGCCTAGCATGCTGCACAGAGTTCAGGCAAACAGATTGAACAATTAAACCAATTAAATCACTTAGACATGCTTTCCTAAGCTAACAACAGGCTCAATAGTATAAGTAATAAAAGCAGGAGAAGAAACATACTAATAAGTACTTAAAGAAAACCGGATTTCCAATAATTTGCACAAGTACGCACTTGTCACCTCACGTACAAGGCATTTCAATTACCAAATGTATCAAACCTAAGGGGAAGGTCCCCCACATAAGGTTAGACAAGCCACTTACCTCAAACAAGCGCAAGTCAACCTGAAACCACGCTTTTGCCATGAGTATCCGACTCCAAATGGCCCAAATCTATTCAATTCAATTGCATATTATAAATAACACCTCAAGTAACTGATTCCGCAATTAAATTCTAAGCTAATACGCAAAATTAAGTAAAATGACCAAAGCGCCCCTCGAGCCCAGGTCTTGAAATCGGATAAAATTTATGTTTTCAGAAGCCTCGCACTCTCACGAATCTAACCATACCAAAATTATCCAAATCCCATAACATTTCGACCCTCAAATCTATCCGAGAGGATTTTTGAAACTCTTCCAACTAAATTCACATATTTAATGCCAAAACTAGTAATAGATTCGAATAATCTAACTAAAATTAAGTTAAGAATACTTACCCCATTGTTTCTCTCAAAAATCTCCCGAAAATCGCCTCTCCTTGAGCTTCAAATTGGTAAAAAATGGAAAATGGGATGAAGTCCCATTTTCAGAACTTAAAACATTCTGTCCAGCAAGTTTTGCATCTGCGACCAGATGAGCCGCACCTGCGGTCCAACGGGTGTGAGAAGAGATTTCGCTTCTATGGCAGTTTCTGCATCTGCAGACAAAGAGTCCGCTTCTGCGGACGTGCTTCTGCGATGGAGCGTCCGCTTCTACTATCTATGCTGGCCCTCCCTTTTTCCGCTTCTGCGATGTAATAGCTGCTTCTGCAGCTCCGCACCTGCGGAACCCAAGCCACAGGTGCAGTTATGACAGATACCAATAATAAAAATCTTCCCAAGTCCACATTCAACTTCCGTTAGGCATCCGAAACTCAGTCGAGGCCCCCGAAACCTCAACCAAAGGACCCAACAAGTCACAAACCACTACCCAAACTTGTACCAATCCTTAAAACACCCAAAACAATATCGAGACCTCGAATTAACCATGGATTTAAGCCTAAGAACTTCAAAATTCTCAAAAATACGCTTTCGATCAAAACGTTTATCAAACCTCATCCGAATGACATGAAATTTTGCACACACATCCCAAATGACACAACGAAACTAATACAACTCTCGGAATTCTATTCCGGCCCTCGGATCAAAATCTCACTATCGAACAAGGAATTTTCTAAAATTCAACTTTCGGCATTTAAAGCCTAAATTAGCTACAGGCCTCCATAACACAATCCGATCACGCCCTTAAGCCCAAAATCACCTAAGGGAGCTAACGGAACCATCGAATTTCCATTTTGAGGCCGTCTTCACACTATTCTAACTATGATCAACTTTCCAACACTTAAGCTCTCACTTAGGGACTAAGTGTCCCAAAACTCTCCGAAACTTAAAACCGAACATTCCGACAAACCAAAATAGCTAAAATAAACTTGGGGGAAGCAGTAAATAGGGGATCGGGGCGTTAATTCTTAAGACGACCAGCCGGGTCATCATAGACAAATAGATATGGGGACATGGGGTCCCCTTGTCTCAACCCTCTCTTAGCATGAAATATAGGAGTTAGACCACTATTTAGAAGCAATGAATAGCTGACTGTAGGAACACAATTCATGATCAAATTGACCAGCTTCTGAGGAAATCCAAATTCCATTATCCTCAGGAAATCTCAATTCAGAGAATTATATGCTTTTATGATATCTACTTACTAGGAATCTAGGGGTTACTCCTTTTTTCCTATAACTCATGAGCTATAATCACATTGTCCAGAATATTTCGACCTTCAATGAATGCAGATTGAGATGGACCCACCAGGCAATCAACCATGGGTTTTATTTTTATAGTTGGCACCTTTGCAACAATCTTATAGACAGTACTACAACATGTTATATGTCTAAAATCTTTAGCATAAGTTGGACAAGAAACCTTAGGAACCAAGGTGATTGTGGTACAGTTGTCCTCCCTTAACAGTTTACCATTGTCAAAAAATTGTAAGATGGCCTTAATCATATCTTCTCCTACTGTCTCCTAGTGTGCTTTAAAGAATTCAGCTATAAATCCATCTATACCATGGGCTTTATCATTTGGAAGGTATTTAACAACTTGGATTATATCTTCTCTAGTAACTGGTTTTAGCAATTCTTGTTGGTGTCTCAATGAAAGGCATGGACCATATCTAGCAATAGTAGTACCAATGCAAGGCAATGGTGATCAACATCTCCCAGCAACTGCTTATAATATTCCAAAAATTGTTGTTGTACCAAATCTGGCTCTGAGAGTAGGACTCTTTGATCATTGCAAATAGAAGATATCATGTTCCTGGCTTGTCTTGCTTTCAGTTGTGCATGAAAGTACTTGGTGTTGGCATCTCCATATGATATTCATGTAGCTATGAACTTCTGCCTTAATACTTGCTCTTGAATTCTCGTCCACTTTTCTAACTGAGTAGGTAATTCTTTCTTCTCAGTTATCAACTGATTATTGAACATGTCTTGGGCCATTTGGTTATGCACTTTCTGCACCCTCTGTTGTAATTTTTCAACTCTAATCTCTATGGTGGACATCTCTTTGTTCATCACCCTTGCTTTACTTTGCAATGGCTTAAGCTTCATCCACAATCGAAATATATGACATCCAGTGATGTTTTGATCCCAACATTGTTTGACAGCTTCCTTAATTGAGTCCTGCTTGATTAGTACATTAAGGAGCCTGAAAGGTCTTTTCAACTTTTATCGAGGAATCAATGTTCTAATATCAATAGGATTATGATCTGAGCACTATGGATTATAGTAAACAGCCTCTAGATTTCCATATTCTTGAAACCACTTATCATTACCCATCACCTAGTCAATATGGCTATAAATTCTATCATCTCCATCTCTCTTATTAAACCATGAGTATTTCCAACCTTTTCTATTAACCTGGCCCAGACCAATATCAGTGAAACAAGATTGAAAGTCAACTATTTCATTTACATGCAATGGCAGCCCATTAATTCTATCTTCTGTGGAGAGAATATCATTAAAGTCACTAAGAATAATCCAAGGCTCAATAGTAAAAGTGCTAATGTGGCTTAGTGTCTCCCATAGTACCCTTCTGCCCCTGCAATATTGTAGCCATATACAAAAGACATCTTGTATTGGAATAGAGAGTTCTTATCTTCAACAGAGCAATGTACCACCTGTGGGGTACTTTCCAGAATAGTAAGAGTTACACAACTTTGTCTCCATCATAGCCATATTCTACCATTTGGTACTTGAGTATAATCATAATGAAACCTCCAATCCGTGTTAAATTTTTTAGTGATTGTTTTGGCATTTTTGTCTAAATTTTGTTTCTAGACATCCTATTAAGTCAACTTTATTCTTGAGTAATAAGTTTTTGAATTCTTTTTTCTTAAAGGGCTATTTTAGCCCCCTAATATTCCATGAGCAGAAAATCATGGGGGAGGTTTGGCAATGGTACCATCCCTCTACAACTTTCCACTATTACCTTTTTCGTGTCCCTGAATTCTTATACTTGTAGGTTCTCCAATCTTTAAGCATAGCTTACTGAATTGATTGAAATCTATCTCATTATCTGACTCTTCATCTGTTTATGGGATCTCCTTACTTACTTGGAACACTACCACTTGCTTCCCTCTAAATTGAACTTGGGAAGGGGAAGTATGAGTTTCCTCCTGGTGTATCACTGTTGAAGGAGTGTGGACTGCCACATCTTGGTCAACAAGTGGAGCTGTTGGTTCTTCTGCCTTAGTTTTTGATTTAGGCTGCCATACTTTCCTAGTGTGTTTATCTTGCTTGGGATTCCAGATAAAGCCTTGTAGTCTCTGCTTCTGTTTTGGACAGTTCTCCTTTTGATGTCCAAACTGCATACACTCTTGACATAGAATAGATTTCCATTCATACTCAATCTTTTGGATCCAAATACCACCATCTGGGACTTCAACATTAACAGATTCAGGCAATATTTAGGTGATATCCATCTCAATTAGAACTCTTGCATAATATATTCTTTCACCTTTAGCTGTTAGAACATCAATGCACATAGATTTGCCTAGGAAGCTAGAAATTCTCCCTAGGTTTTCCTCAGGCCAATATAAGAGTGTCAATCCAGGGAAGCATACCCATATTGTTAATACACGTATTGGTTCCTTATGTAACAGAAATTCTGGACTTTACTGTATCAGAATCATTGGCCTATTCCTAAATGTGTAAGGCCTATTTTGCAATATGCAGGCTTTGTCCTCCTCAGATTCAAATTGAAAAATATAGTACCCATCATCATATAGAAAGACCCTCGGTGTTTTCACAGAATGCCTAACTCTATATATAAATTGAAGCATTTCCTTGAGTTTTGGGGTTCCCCTAATCACATACCCAATAAGCGCACATTGCCATTTTTGTTTCTGTTTATCAATTTCCTGCTGATTCAATTACACAACCTTGATCCCATCTTTTATATCTAGAGGATAGAAATTTAATTTTATACTATAATGACCCGATCGTTCGTTTCATGAGTTACCGTTCTGTTTCCCCAATTTCTGCTTCTTATTGCTTTGTTTATCGGTACTATGTGTTATCGGATTGGTTGGCTCGGGTTTGAAAATGTTTTGGTAAGGTTTGAGATACTTAGTCTTTTTTGAGTAAGCTTAAGTTGGAAAAGTCAACCAGATGTTGACTTATGTGTTAAAGGGATCTAATGTGAGTTTCGATGGTTCAGATAGCTTTATAAGGTGATTTGGGACTTAGGAGCTTGATCGGAACGTGTTCTGGAGGTTCGTAGTAGATTTAGGCTTGAATTGGCGAAATCGGAATTTTGGCATTTTCTAGTTGGTAGGTAAGATTTTGATATAGGGGTCGGAATGGAATTTCGGAAGTTACAGTAGGTCTGTTGTGTCATTTGGGATATGTGTGCAAAATTCCAGGTCATTCAGACGTGGTTTGATAGAATGTTTTATCAAAAGTGTAATTCGGAAGATTTTGAGAACCTTAGGCTTGAATCCGATGTGTTTTGGTTTAATTTGATGTTGTTTGAGGTGTTTTGAAGATTGGTATAAGTTTTAACAGTAGTATAAGGCTTGTTGGTGCTTTTGGTTGAGGTCCTGGGGACCTCTGGGTGATTTCGAATGGTTGGCGGAAGTTTTGAGTTAGGTTTTGGCAACTGAAGTTTTCCCATTGCTGTCATAACCACACCTGTGGCTAGGGGACCGCAGGTGCGGTCTCGCAGAAGCGAGTTTGGAGTCGTAGATGTTGCAAAAGCATTGTTGAGTGAAACCGTAAATGCAGGAGGTGAACTGCAACTGCGGGCCCGCAGATACGGAGGTAGGGTCACAGGTGTGGAAGGTGACTTAAGTGGTGACCGCAAAATAGGTGCTCGGAACCGTAGAAGTGGCTGCTCAGGAATGAGAAAAGGATCGCAGGTGTGAAAAGCCTGGGCCAGAAGGTATAAAAGATTTCCTTCGCGATTTTGAGTTATTTCTTCATCATTTTCATACGGGTTTGAGCTTGAGGGAGCTATTTGAAGAGGGATTTCATTGGGGGTAAGGATTTTGGACCCTAAACTTATTTCTATGGTGTTATTTCATTGATTTTACTAGGAAATTAATGGGAATTAAGGGTTAAAATTTGGAAACTAGGGCTTGAGAATCGGAGACCTTTGAGCAAGTTTTTGAGGGGTCATTTGTGATCGGATTTTTGTACTTTTGATATGTATGAACTCATGGGGAGATAAGGAGTTTATAAATGTATTTTTTATTGAATTCCGAGACGTGGGCCCGGGGGTCGGGTTTGGTTAATTTCGGGATTTGCGTGGTATTTTGATTACTTTTAAGTGGGCTTTGTTTCCTTAGCATATTTTGATAGTTATGTACTGATTTTGGCTAGATTTGGAGCATTCGGAGGCCAATTCGAGGGGAAAAGGCATCGCGAGCTAGAGTTTGGACCGGATTGAGGTTTGTAATGATTGTGAATGTTGTCCTGAGGGTATAAAACCCCGGATTACACATCGTTATGCTATGTTGAGGTGACGCACACGCTAGATGACGAGTGTGGGGTCGTGCACCATTGGGGATTGTGACTTAGTCCACCCCGAATGACAGTTTTACCGCGTATTTGATTGAAAATTGTTTGTTATTATCATGTTTAGGGATAAGTGTCATATTTGGGCCTTGTGCCAACTGTTTTTTTATTGTTATTTTCTCACTGTTTTGATTTTATATATGTCCTCAGTCATACTATATCCTACTGTTTTCATAACTCAGCCATGTTTACTCTATTTTTAACACTTTAAATGATATTTTGGGCTGAGCATCATGTTTTACTGTGCCCGAGTGGCTTTTAATGATTTCTGACTGAGATGGCCGAGGGCCTGTGTTGTGAGGATTATTATGGGATCGGGCTGCACGCCGCAGTAGTGTTGTACTGATTATGATTATGAGGCTGAGGGTCTGAGTTGTACACTACAAGGTGTCTTGATGTGAGGTCAAGAGCCTAATTGATTATGCCATGAGATGGCTTGATATTGCCCCTGGGCCGTAAGGGGCCCCTGTCGGAGTCTGTACACCCCCAGTGAGCGCGGGTACCTAGTGTGATATGTGATATAGCCCGAGGGGCTGGTGTTGTTCCATGTTACTGCTCGAGGGGCTGATTCGGTTATATTGTGTTTGAGGGGCTAATTTATGTGTTTATCTTTTCTCGTTGTTTTATCATTTACTTGTTTAACTGCTAAAAGATTCTTTAAATCGGGTTTCACTGGAATAATGTGTTTTCTTACAAGTTTCATTGTTTTATTGCACTGCATTGATTTTATACTGCCTCTATGTAGCATCTTGTTGTGTTTTCTTATCGCTCAATCTTCATTTATTGCTATTACTCTCTGAGTTGGCGTACTCACTTTACTCCCTGCACCATATGTGCAGATTCAGGATCTTCGGGCCCTGCTAGCACGAGTTGATTATTTTCTAGCTGGCTGTTGATCTCGCCCAACTATATCCTCTAAGTAGGATTCTGCGGACGTTGCAAATAAAACCCGAGTATTATGCCCAGG